>CM038670.1:839118244-839135744 GCA_021605145.1 Aegilops bicornis
CTTAGCAAGCAAAAAGAAATTAAGCTACCGCACTCAAACGTACCAACAAAGCATATGGCAGTGATCTACTCAAGATGCTTGACAAAAGATGAACACTGATCTACGGCTAAATCACACCATAACAGGTCCAAACAAGCATGGCAAAAGTGCAAAATATATCAGCTTCACAGACTTAGAGAAAATACTAACATGGCAGAATCAGCATCAGGAAGCAATGTTCAGAGCAAGCAAACAACATGCTACAGGATCTTATAATAGCAAAACAAGGCATGGTATGAATCTACTCAAAGCATAGAACAAAAGTCCCTTACTGACCATGAGCCAAAAGGATCAGAAGATATGATGGCACCCACGTAAACATAGCAAGTTTCAAGTAACAGATTCAGCAAACAGGGCATGACATTGACAGAATTATGAAGGTATCTTCGCGAGCTCGATGCGCTCACTACAGAGCATTACATGATAAACTAAGCATACATCCATCAAGAAGACATGGCATAGAAGCTATACATGGCAAGAACAACATCATAGCATACACGGATCAACTACAACAACCTTGGCAAAATTGAATAACATGTAAACAACCTGCCAGGAAACATTTTATAGCAAACGTAGAGCTCGATTGACTTAAGCTATGGCACCCATAATTGCAAACAAGGGAATGGATGGATAGATAATAACCATATGTTCAAAACATCCTTACTGAATTATCTCAAAATAAGCATGGATCTCTCTCAGCATCAAGTTTACATGGCATAAAAAATATCATCCAAACAGGGGCTGAAATCAGCAACATCATGAAGCCTAGTTTGCATGCTTGTGCTAGTCACCACAGAGATCACAAAAATACATGGCATACACCCCTGTAAAGATGGCATGGCATATTACAAAACATATGTAGGACTCAAGTTCATAGGATGCACACATCAATCATGGCAAAAATGACAAAAGTGCATGTTCTGCTAAGAATCTGAAACTAACATCACATAGCCCTCTTCTAACAGCATTTCGGGCACCAAGATGAGCTCAAATGAAAATGGTGCAATGAGATGAAATGATTTACTGTCGAGGCGTAACAATTTGGTATGCTATACGCCCAAAGCGGAGCCACGGATGCAAAGTTATGATGCGATGAATATGCAACAAAATTATCACAGATAATTACTTAGACGAAAAGCGGGGGGGGGGAAGAAGTCAACCCTTGCTCAGATCCGATCTGGCGCGGATCGAGGTTCGCCGGCCGGAGCAGCGGCCGCCGGAGAGGGAGAGGATGCCGGAGGAGGGAGCCGGCCGGAGGAGGGCCAGGGCGGCCGGGTCAGCGCGGGCGGCGGCGGCGTGAGGCGGCCGGGCGACGGGCGAAGGGCCGGGCGGGCGCGAGGTCGAGGCGGAGGCGGCGGACGGAGGCGATGTTCGGGCGGCTGGGCGCACGGCGGCCGGGCGGCTGGGACGCGGTCTGCGGCGTTGGCCGGAGGGTTTCGCCTGCCCGGGCGGGCTCGCGCGGGAGCCGACGGCGATGGGGCGCGGGCGCCACGTGGCGGCTCGCGGTTGGTCGGGGGCGGCGGGCGACGCTGTCTGCCTGGGTTCGACGTGTCCGGCGGCGCGGAGAGGAGCGGGGCTAGGGTTAGGGTGGAAATGACCCGGGATTTTGGGGGAGGAGGTGTTTTTATAGGTAGAAGGAGCTAGGAGTGTCCAAATGAGGTGCGGTTTTCGCCCACACGATTGTGATCCGACGACGGAGAGCATGAAAGTGAATTAGATGGGTTATTGGGCTGTTTTGAAGGGGTGTTGGGCTGCAACACACAAGAGGCCTTCATGTTACTCCGGTTAACCGCTGGAGTATCAAACGAGCCCAAATGACTCAAACTTGACAGTGGTCTACCGTGGTGTACCAAGGCCACTTGACAAAGTTCGGTCCATTCGAGAACGCTTAACACCCGCTCACGAAAAAGAGACAAGAGGGGTGCACCGGTGCATGTAGGAGTGCCGGATTGCAAAACGGACAACGGGGAAAATGCTCGGATGCATGAGACGAATACGTATGCCAATGAGATGCACATGATGACATGATATGAGATGCATGACATGAACAAAATGCAAAACAAAAGACAAAACCCAACCACGGAGGGAATACTATAGCACATAGCCAAAAATGGCAAGAGTTGGAGTTACAAATATGGAAAGTTACATCCGGGTGTTACAAGGGGCATGGCGGGCGCTGCAAGGCCGGTGCGCGGCCTTGATGCACCTCGACGCATTCTGGGCGGGGACGGCTTTGGCGATTGGTGGCGCCCGGGCTCTCGCCTCGTGGGATCCGACAAGTGGGGATGCAGACGGTGGCTCTCGGCCGCTTACGCGGCTCCTCCCGTGGTGCGGCCGCGGGGTGCTCCGGCTGCCCGCAGCCCTGCTCGCAGGTTGGGGCGGTGGCGGCCCTCCCGGCCAGTGCCGCGGAGCTGGCCAGTTTGCCACCCGGCATGGTGGTGGTTGCCGGGCGGCGGCCCCGGATTTGGTGGAAGAGGCTTCGCTGGGGGTGGTGCACGATCCGGGCGTAGGGTCTCGGGATCCCACGCACCGGGCCGAGGTCGGCCTCGGATGGGGTTCGCTATCGTGTTGGTGCGGCGGTGTGGTGGTTGAGCATCTTCGGGAGAAATCGGCGTCCGCCTCGCCGGATTCGGCGACGACGACGCCTGCGGGCGCTGTTTTTCTTGGAAGCGCGGTTGATGTGTGGTGCCTCCCTCCCCGCCGCCTTGGCTTTGGAGGGGAAACCTCAGATCTTCGAGATCGGGCGATGAAGGCGCTTTCACGCCTTTCTTCCTCCTTGGGGGCATCGCCTCGAGCCGCCACAACCCGGAGACCAGTGGATGGCGGCATCTTAGCCGCTGCGGGTTGCGCATCTTCGCCGCTGCGGGTTTGGCGTGCATCTTCGCCGCTGTAGTTTGCCGAGGCGGCCATCTCGGGGCGCTGATTTCTGTTTGGCAACGGCGATGGCGCCGAGAGGAGCTTTTGGTCGCGCTCGGGCTTCGTAGTCGGATCTTCCCGGCGTGTCCGAGGTGCTCTTCCGCTGGTTGCTTGGTTGCTTTGAAGTCAGAGCTGCGGTGGAGTTGTCTGGCGCGTGACGGCGACAGCGCCGGTGGTCGGGCTACGGCAGGCACGGTCGGCGCAAGTCCCGCATATTCCCTTGTGATGATCGCCGCCAAAGTCGGAGCTGCCGCTTGTTCGCGCTGCGGTGGCCTTCGCTGGCATGTGTCGCCATGGTTTCGTGCAGCTGTCCTCTTTGTAGCTCTATTATCCCATGTCGGCAGGTTGGCCGGTGTTACCAATGTTATATGTGTTGTATTTTATAGGTTTTAGCACGGTTTTCCGTTAATTAACCGTGCAATTATCACTCCTTAAATCAATGAAAATTGCAAATCTTTTGCCTCGCTTTCAAAAAATATAGGATGTGTTTGCTGATCACGGGCCGGAATGGAACGGGTCCATTTCGCCTCCGGCCTCGCCCTCGTGTTTAGTTGGATCAGGGACCGAACTAACTCGCCCTCCCGAAACGAATATACCGTCAATATGCCGAACGCACGCTGTTTCCTCCAAATCGGAGGAATCACGCGAACGGCTCTCGCGAGGCGCCACCTCCGCCGACCGCTTTTCCTCGATACGCCGACGGCCGCCTTCCGATACGCTGCCGGGCCGCCGCCTTCCTCGACACGCGCTGGCCGCCGCCTTCCTCGACACGCGCCGCCGCCATCTCTCCCTGCCGCTCGCCTTCCTTCTCCGTGCCGCCGCCATCTCCATCCCCGCCGCCCTTCCGCTTCCTTCCTCCGCTGTCCTCTGCCTCCGCTGCCTCTCGCTAATTGGCTTGTGCTGGTGGATGCGTGGCTCATTGCGGAAGACGGGCGCCAAAGATTCCAGCCAGCCGACAAATGGAGAGGCGGGCGACGGCGGCCGGCTTGGGTGCCAAAGAGCGTTCTTGCCTTTTGCAATTGTTCTGTCTATTTGTACATGCTTGTTGAGAGTAATGACAAATTTTGTTGTCTATTTGTACATGTTTTCTTGTGTCTTTGCAATTGTAAATTTGAAAGCGGTAATGATGTCGCTTTATTGGAATTATTGTGAAGCAAATTACAAATTATTGGTGATGAAAAGAAAAGAAAAATATTGTTTTGAAATTTTAATGAAAATGCCTCTCAAAATACAATCAATTTTGCATATATTGACAAAAAGTAAACACCAATTTTGAATATTTTTCATTCCATTCCATTCCACCAACCAAACATTGAGGCGTAACCATTCCATTCCACCTCGTTATTCATACTAAACACATAGATGGAAACTATTCCATTCTCGCGTGAACGGAACCATTACATTCCATTACACTTTGTTCCTGAACCAAACACACCCATAATCAACTCCTCTATCCTGCACGTGAGCATATTGGTTATAATAACATCTAATATTAGGGATGACGGGAGTAATCGACAGAACTTTAATAGTTACTCCCCTTTGTAAAGAAATATAAGAGCGCTTAGATCACTACAATCTAGACGCTCTTATATATACGGAGGGAGTAGCAAATATGGCTGGCTCATGATCAGCATTTGTTTTGGGGGTATGCTGATGATCACCTCTCACTTCCTGATTATTCCTCCGTTCCTAAATAATTGTCTTTCTAGAGATTTCAACAAGTGACTACATACGGAGTAAAATGAGTGAATCTACATTCTAAAACATGTTTACATACGTTTGTATGTTGTAGTCCATTTAAGATGGCTAGAAAGACAATTATTTGGGAACGAAGAGAGTAGAACACACGGCACGTACATGATTACAAAAATGAAACGACCACGTCTGAGCTGGACCAAAGGGAACAAGTCACTACGCGTCCGTGTATGAGAGGGAGAGAGAGGGGACGGATGGAGAAGGCGAGCTAGGAATACGAGCATGAGCTGCAGCTGTGGCGTAATGGCGTCAGAGAATCACCTAGCTAGCTGATGCATGCCCAGGGGGAAAAGCCTACGGGCTGGGCGTCGGCCCGGTCTTCCGCTGCACCCATGTCCAATCGCCAACTTTACGTCCTGTCAAAGTACTGTTGGATATTTTCTGAAAATTCAAATGGGAAGGAAACACATTTTCCTTGCCAAAGATTTTGCAGATCACGGAGTATCTCCTCAAAACTGCCCCTCCATATATTGACGGAAAAGCGGACGCCCGTCGACCTTCCCCATTTTGTCTTCCCCATATATCCGGTTCATTTTATTACCCCTTCGATCCGTATTAATTGGTCATAGAATAAATTTTTACTACTTTCATCACATTCCACGACCGCCAAAGTTAAAAACACATCCATCGGTAAATATTAAGTGCTAGCAATGCTAAAGGATCACGATCGGCTGACCGATCAGCAAACATCCCTATCGCTGGCTTGCTCGACGTGGGAGCGGCCGTACCATGTAAAAATACGAATTTTAATCAATGTTCTTTCTGTGGATATTAGCATTTGTTTAGTTGCATATTGTTGCGAATTTTGATAAGTATTCTTTCTATGGACATTATTTGTTCAATTGCATATTGTGGCGAAGTTTGCTTTTTGCATGACGATTCAAATGCGATATTTTTCACTTTAACATGGCCATTGGTGTGCACACGGTTCAATCTAAATGAGTGTGTGCAATCCAGAACGGAAAGCACACGCCACTCATAGCGAAACTGGGCTAGTGATACACAACAAATCACACATGATTTGCAACACATCTACATGTGCGTAGGGCATCCTGAACTGCTTGTGTTACCATATAATTACACATGAAAGCTTATAGGAAACCATGGCCAATAAAAAATACAATCCCACAACCCCACACTTAAATTATTCAAGAAATGTGTGTGATTCCAAATGGAAAGCGCACGCCACTCATATTGCAACCGCCGGTGATCCAAAACAAATCGCAGACAATTTGCAGCACTTCTACGCAGCGTAGGGGCTCCTGAACCATTTGTGATAGCACATTATCGCATTAACGAGAGTTTAGAGAAAACTGCGCCCAATGCAAACTGCAATCCCACTCAGAAATTGTTCAGGAAACGCGGCGATGGTTTCATGCATGGCAGACGATTGCCATAGAATACTGCGGCGATGGGGGCACATATCACACACAGTTTCTATGATGGCCCGTGTGCCTTAGGTACAGTTTAAAAACGGTCCAATATGAAACACAGTTTGGTTTCACCGCGTAATTAGAAATGTATGATCACCAATCCCACACGTGTGCCAGAATGTAGTGGGTGCGATATGTTTCTGCATCGCATACGCATTACATTTAGCAACGCTGTCGCAACATCGCTGCCTATCGCCAACGGTTTCTGGGTCATGTGGGAAGAACCTCTATCGCGACATTACAGGGCGACGCTGTAAAACTCCGCCGTGAAAAGGGGTTAAAACCGCTTGTATAGCAGCTCACTGTATGAGTGACTCTCTAGATTGTGGTCGCCGTGGTTTGGTTGGGGACAGCCACATGATCCCGCTTATATCCCTAGCGTTGTGAACTTTGCTTCATAAGGGCATCTACAACGGCCACCAGTAAATTTGCTCCCACATCCGCCTGTGGATAGGGGAGATCAGTCCGCAGACATGGATGCGGGAGTCGGCCATCCAACGCTACCCGCAAACGTCTTCCTTGCTTTTTCAAAATCCGCCCAATATCTATGATAATCCATGAATTAGTAGCTTCTCCAACACTTGAAAAAGGCTTCAGCCGACACATGCATGACTAACTATGATAATGCATGGATTGTTAGTAGCTTCGTTAAAAAACGAAACACACTTTTGGTGGTAGCCTTCATGTGTTGGCGGAAGGGAATGTGCATGCATAAAAATGTCACTTTACATGTACTTAGCACACAGTAATCCAAATGAGTATTGGCGGAAGCCTTTCACAAGTGTTGGCGGAAGCACTACTAATGCATGGATTAGTAGTTAAAAGATGAAATAAAGTGGCTTCCGCCTAACATGTTAGGAGGTTTCAAAACCTTCCGAACAAACACTAATGCAAAGCAAAAGAATTTGCTCCAGATAGAGAAAGGTACGTGGTGGTTTTTATGATCAGACGGACGTCTCAACTCCCGCAAAGCTTCCCTCACGCTTGTCTTCAATTATGCGGAGAAAGTACGTCCAACCGCCGCCACGGACCGACATAGACCGCTGCTGGATGGCTTCCGTGGTCCGGACGGGTTATGGAGGTTTATGCGGGTCCACCTTGAAGATGCCATAAAGCTTGGTTATTCTAAACAAAATGCTTCTAAGATAAATCTTTTTAATGAGGAATCCCTTTCCATTAATCGCAATCGTGATATCGGGTTATGTTTTGTTAATTTTGCTTTTCTTGCCCGCCAAAAATATATATTCAGACCCCCCCAAAAACCCCCGCCAAAATACAAGAAATAACAAAAGGTCACTAGGATCCTCCATATTGAACAAGACCTGCACCTGTCGCTGCCCAACGCGCGTTGCCGCATTGCCTGCCGGAGAGAGAGGACATGAACCATCAACTTTGAAGTGAGGGGTGCATCCTCTTTATCCATGCTTTTAGATCCTCTTGAGCGGCCTAAAGGTCGTCTTCTCTGTGGTTCGTCGGGCCGCACATGTGCCCGGTACACCACTCTTTAGGTCTGACACTAACACCACCGAGGCGGGTAGGCATGCAAGACCATCCCACCGCCCACTGTAGGACATATGTTGAGCTTGTCATCCCTTCCAAGACCAAAACCAAGTCCCTAGGTGGAGAAGCTAGATATGGCGCACCTCTGTCCAGAGATCCCACTGAGTTCCACACTGACTTTGGAGCAGCTATCAATGTAGCAGAGGTGAAACTCTAGGTCAAAATCTTCTGCCGGTGGCATCACACCTACCTCGACGTCGGTGGCCAAGAATACACATCTCACCGCCGTGCACGGCAAGCGAACAAAACCTAGCCTCGAAACCCTAAACGGATCCCATGAATCTATTCCCACCAGACCACCATCCGTGCCAAATTGACTTTGGCCGGAAGGAACCGGGCCTGTGGAACACACAAGCAATGCAGCACAGGAATCACTTTCAGAGTTAGGGGTTCCCATCCCTACCGCCGCCACCGGAACGGGTCAATGGAGGGAAGGGAACCCAGAGATTGACCAACATACCAAGAGGGAGATAGATCGCATGTAGAAAGAGGCGCTTATTGGTCTCGGCCTTCCCATTGAGGAAGGCGGCGAAGGAAGGTAGAGGTGCTCGGAAGGGAGAAGTTCGAAATATGAGGCGCTTGGGGAGCAAGAATGACGAAGCGAGGACCAATCGTCCAGTAGAAGCATTTATCATAGAACCATTTACCTTGTTTCAAATGGGATACACAAAAAGTGAAACATGGTTCAAACTTCAATTCTCTACGAAAGTATCTCCAAAGAAAATTGATAGGAAGTGCTTGCTTTATATTAAACCGATGGATCGCCACAAGATCTACAGCAAATTGCAAGCCAGAAGGCAAGCAAAAGGAGAAGTGCAACCTGACACACTATGAGATGAAGTAGTAGTACACGAAACATGGCAGCACCGTAGTAAAACAGAAGAGCAGAGAGGGAGGCCAAGCAAATCCAAGAGTCCACAGGGAGTCTTCCACAGTCGACGAAATGCCTAATAAACACCTCTACGCGGCGTGATATCTACTACGTGAAATGGAGATGCAAATTTTTTTGAATCACATGTCAGAAATTCCAAGGCCGCCTAGAAGTGTACCTCCAATTTATTTTCCCTGATCGGCTTGTTATTATAACTATGGATTAACACGAGATTCACACCGAATTACAAGTCATGGTTTCTCAACAAAAATACAAGCCATGGAGATCATGAAAAAGATGTGTAATCCGACAAAGTGAAGTACCATGCAAACGCTAGACTGAAAAAAAAAGTAGCATGCAGGGGGGGTGTTAGTAGCCGCCTATGCCAGGAGGCGTGACATTTATAACACGCATCTTGTAGCTTGGCATCGGCGCAGGCCACCTGAATGCAAAACAAAACAAGATGTGATGAGGGTGGTACAAATAAAGCTGTAACACATGGCATCAATATTTTTATAAAAGAAAAGAAAAGAAACAAAATGCCTGTTATAATTGTTCTCTTTCAGCATCTCCACAACAATAGTTTTTGATAGTGTGCTGCCATCTCTTTGCCGCTTTATCACAACCTAATAATATAGAGATTGTAAATAAGAAGAGATAATTTTATGAAAAAGAATATGGCAAAAGAAAAGTAGAAAAGAACCAGGGATATGACGGTATCCAGAAACATATCTTCTGGACGGACATACTAAATACCTCAATTGTCATGTTCCATCACAACCTCCAAAGGATTCAACACGGGCCACCGCAGCATCCAATAACATTGAACCAAACTAATGAACGCATTGTGAATTTATATTGATTAGTACAAAAAGCAAAAAACTACAAAATCATAACAATAAGCTACGGGAAACATAGTTACCTCCGGAGCAGTCAGAAGTACTTTTTCACCGCATTTTACAATAACATCACCGACACATAACCCAGCAACATCAGCAGGTGATCCCTCAACAACCTAATTAGCAATTTATTAGATCCATTTTATACAAACATGCTACTGAAGAAACTATATAATAAGACAGAAAATAAATAAATAAACATGGAATTCAAAAATCTATATGGATATTGTGAAAATAGTATATTAAAAAACCAACAGGTGCACGGTAATTCAACTACAATTCACTAACTTCCAAAGCAAATCTGCTGAAAATATTTTTTTGGATTTGAGCTATGGCGGCTTACGCCGCCTGAACCATTTTCATTATCATAGTTAAGACAGAGATACAAACACAACGGCTGCACAAGTGTAGCACCCAACACACACAAGAAGGAACAAGGGACAACAGAGAAGAACCAGGAAACAAGCTACGACAAGTAGTCGACACCAAGAACTTAGCACCCATCACCACTAGGCTAACCGAGAAGAGCAGGAGCCAGCTTTGATGGATCAGTCGAAAGGAGATTCATTGTCGAGAAGACGAAGAGAAGAAGTCACCCGCTGCCCTGCGATCACCACACCGCGGAAGAGCTAGGGAAGTCACTGGGCCGCCATCGGCGGGCATCTCATTGCCCAGCCACGCCGCGACAGAGAGAGCCACCGACCGTGTCAAGGGGCAATGCTCCGCCGAGACAGCCCTCGCTCTCTCCTCTAGGCCACACCATGGCCACCATCACAAATAGAGGGAGCCAAAGCACTATGCAAAGCAACAAAACCTCACGCTACCGTCAAGGGCACCGAACACCGAGACATCACCGCCGCCACGAGCCCCCATGAGAGGTCAACCAACAGCACCAGATGACCAAGGCACCGGCCGCCGCCACGCACCACTTCCACCGCCACCACCGAAAGCATTCCAACCACCCATCAACCTCTCGCTACCTGCATATCGAAAGCAACCAATAGCGAATTTCGTGGCTCCAAAAACAACACCCCAAGGGGGAGAACGACATCGAGATGCCATCGCTTGTCCCAACCAATAAAGGATCTAAGGCTTTCGCCCGGAGCACACGAATGAGAAGGTGGCAGCAGCTCCTCAATGACCCTTAAAGAAGGGAACGGGCGCCAAAGGCTGCCGCCGTTATCGCTGCCGCATAAGGTCGGGCACAAGGCTTTCACCAAGCATCCCCAATCTGGTCGCCTCCGCAGATGCCGGAGCTTGATTCCAGCAACACAAGACCACCCCATCCCCATGCTAGTCACGGCATGAAAGCGCCCCGCCAAAGGTCCAAAGAAGAAGCTCCGAAGACACGGCCGCTCACCTCGAGCATCTGTACAAAAAGGAGTTAGAGCAACCTTGGCTGCCATCAACACCAAACCTCCCACCACCGGCCACACGCCTCCTCCACCGCAACATCATGCCCCGCCAAAGAGCATTCACCACCGACTTCGCCGCGGGCCACGGAAGACCGCCGCCCGAGCCAGTTGCTGCCACAGGAAAGGCCGGATCTGGACGCCATGAAGCTTCACGCTGCACTGGGCAGCAGCAGCTCACCTTCGCCACCTCGCTGTCCATGCCACCACGCCTCACCGCCCAGCATCTCCGCCCCGCCATCATCCTCCGGACACGGCCACCGGCAGAACGAGTGAGCCGCTGCTCAAGGGGAGCAGATCTGGGCATGGAGCACCCCCAGATCGATGCGGCTGACCGACCATCGCCGCCACGCCACCGGCCGCCACGCCGCTTTCCAAGCGCCATCACGCCGGGCGCTACGCCTGTCAGCCGCACGCAAGCCCCCGCCGCTGAGCGCCCGCCGCGCCATCTCGAGCGAGAGGAGGAGAGCTGCCCCTGCCGCCGGGCGCCTGGGATTTTCCTGCAACGCCCGACGGTGAAGGGAGGAGGAGGAAGAGAGGGGACTGCTGCGGTGGCGGCTAGGGTTCCTCCCGGGTCGCCCACGGGAGGGGAGAACCAAAAGCACTTTCATCCAGTGGCGGAGCTACATGCAATGCTGCGGGGGCCATTGCCCCCCACCCCCCCCCCCCCCCCCCCAGCTGTAGCATATTTTCTGAAGGAGAAAATTAAGAGCCTTAAAATAAAAAGATTGTTCTCATTTGGCCCTACCAAAGGTGCATACTTTTCCTTTGGCCCCCCCTTTGAATCTCCGCTAGCTCCGCCACTGCTTTCATCTGCTGAAAATATAGTAGATAAAAGCATGCTCTTATGTGTAGGAATGCTTTATGACTAAACAAATGCCCCCTGCTATCTATTTTCTTACCATCTCCATAAGCCATGTCATCAGGTCAACTCATAAAACTCATGTTTTCCCTTCTCCCAAAGACACCTCCAGCATGCCCTCATTCAAATCCTCACATTACATAAACCATCAGGGCAACCATTCAAACACCCTAGCGTAGTAGTAGGATCAATCAATCAGCAGAACACGCACCAAAGAGTAGGGGATTTAACTCTGCCCCTTCACACCATCATATTTCAATATGTTCTCATGTTTCTGTTTCTTTTCATTAAAATCGCAGAGTTGCAATCAACTTTGCTGATAGTTTTGGTACAATATATTGTTGGACAAGACCATTAAGCTCCTGACAATTTGGTATTCAAGGTATGCCACTAAAACCCCTGTTCCCCAACCCATAAATTTCCATGCTAAAAAGGGTCTGAAGCCAGCAATTACTATACGTGATTGCTTTCAGAGTTTTCTCTTATGTAATTAAATTGGTGCCAACAAGTATTGTTTATCAAACGGGCTATGCCTTCAATGGCTGCACAGCTAGTAGATCCTGTACTGGAATTTGAGGCAGGTGATTCAGATTTTTCTTCTTGTTCATCAATGTAACGAGGAGAGTAATTGGTTTAAGTTTTTTCCTTTGTTATTTTTGTGCATACGACACTGTACATATACTTTTCAGCAAGTTATACATATATTCCTTTAAGATAACACACACGCCATGTAATCTGCATTCCAATTCCTAAAGAAGCTTCTTTTGTAAGTTCCTTTATTGTGCATGGAGATTGCCATGCACTACTGAATAAGAAATTTTACATGTTTCCTTTCATCAGCAGCACGATTTTGTTCAATGGTCTAAATATACAGATACTGCTACTCAAGGTCAAACATTCTGTGATCTGTGGAATTGATCAAAGCAAAGCTAACCATAAATTTTCAAAACTGATGAAGAAGGTATTATTGTGCGGCGAAGAATGAAATAGCATCAATGGCATGTAAGACTACGTAGCAAGCTATTGGCCTGAAGTACCTCATGCCGTCAAGTTTAACAGCTCACCTTTATGAGACACAGATGGGGAAGAAATAATCGGGTCATAAATTCAATTTTTCTTTCATCGTTCTATGTTAAAATCTTGGTCAATAGCATAAATAGAGCTCCTTCCATGTTCTTTTACAAATTTCCTCCCTCATTTCTTTGCCTATTCGTGCAACTTATAGACTGCATATCATGCACGTCTTTGAAGGAAAAACTTTAGCAAAATTTAATATCTCCGCAGTTTAGCTATTTATACTACTTTCGAGATCCAACATTTTCTGTATGGGCCCGCCGGCAATATTAATGCATGAGTTACAAAATAGTACTCCTCTGTCTAGTGTCAAAAATGTATTATATTATGGGACAGAGGGAGTACTAATTAATGAGGAAATCCTAATTGGATGAGCAACAAAGAGTTTCCATCAAGCAGCTAAATGCTTGTTGTAGCAGCCTATATTTCAGCATCACCTACGGAGAAATTTCTGATTTGATATGCCATTCCGAAATATCAGACTGGCACCAACCAAACACTATCCAACCTTTTCAGAGATATAAATCAGTCCGATGCAAACGATCTGTATTGACACTGCTGTCTGCCTAGCCGTGCTTGGAGGAGCATTGGCACACTAACATTGCTGTAGCCTTTCAAGCCATCAGCATGCTGCTGTGTGACTATGCCTGGCAACAGAGCTTATTCTGGATGGCAACAGGGCTATTCCCTCAGCTTCCTTTTTATGTTTTCAGGGGAGATCTTGCTTCCACCACCATCCCCACCAACGATTTAGCGGAAACAGGGCCCGGTTATAAGAAACTAAATCAAATAACATTGGCATTAATATTATCAAATAGGAACATAACATCTTTATATTATTAAGTATGTTGAGGCCAATCCTGTACAAACCCAATCCACTATTAAGAACGTGTCTAACATTTGAGCTAAAGATGACATCATGCAATGCCTGTCAGTTTACTCTAAAACTGGAAGGCTCATATTCTTAAGAGGAAATTTTTGACATACAAATAAGATAAATAAAGCATAAAAGAATTAAAAAAATATAAGAGATACATACCTTTGAAACATATAAACCTTGGTCAACATCTGGGAATTTTCGATAGATACGCTCCAGGGTTGCCAGTGACACCATATGAAGAGAAGTATACCTTAATCCAAGCCAAGGGCTATTTAATTTCCTGCACAATAAGAAATTTTTTCTTATTTGACACATACTCAGCCAAAATAAAAAGGATAAGGTAAGTAATAAAGAACAAATGACGAGTCCATTTCCCCTAATAAGAGTGCAAAGGCAAAACATATAATCAAAAAAGAATAAGTAGAAGCATCACAACTAGAATAGTTTACCCGAAGCTCTGATGTTGTTCCAGGATCCTTGAAACAATTAACATTGGAAGGTACGATGTTTGATTGTCTTCATAGAAGTTCATACCGAGAACTTGACCATTGTAATTGACAAGAGGTCCTCCAGAACCAGCCTTCCAAAACAAAAAAATAATGGGGAAAAAGTGTCAGCATAATCAAGAAAAAAACAAATAATTTGCTAAGTCTCATGGGGCCAATTGGGCAGCACCATGGATGGTGGATTAGCCAGTTCAGATTCAGCTCATCCCTCATTATTTTTTGCTTGTGTGTGTGGTGGGGTGGAGGGTCAATAATTTCATCATGGAATATGTTCAAAAGAGACCACTTCCTTCTGTCTTACAGATTGAAGGAGTACCATTCTTCATGATTGCCTAGTTTCACTAAATTGAGATTACAAATAACAAAACAAGAAAGAATCAGAACTATGGTCAATTAATTAGACTATTCCTCTTTCTTAGGTTTTATTAATTTGTTATTAGTTCAATCTAGGTTTGTGCGGTACACAGGTCATAACTGTATGAAAGGGGGTCAATAAGAAAATAATAAAGTAAATGCGATATATATTATACCATGGATATTTCTGCAGCTTGACACCAATAGCTCCAAACACCCAAAAGTGCTTTTTGTTTACAGCTTGACCCTGTGAACACATGATATAACCACCTTCATATGCACGTCCAAGTGCTAACACAACTCCATTGTTGGTAGTGCCTTCTTCTAAGACTGGTAAATCAGTTTCAACTTTGACAACAGCTACATTATAGTGAAAATCCACAAGAAGGATATGGCCATCGGTTATACGCCAATCAGGTAGAAGCACCTTGACCTGAATCACTTATCAAAAAAAATAAATAAAGAAGGACAAACTACTAAAAAACATCTACAGACTTGGCAAGGATTAAGGCAAGAGTTACTGTCACGTCAGAGATCACATTGTTATTCCATTCAGAGATCTAACAAGTGTTGTTGAGGTTAAAATCATATTTGCATCGGTATCGCCTTTTTGGCGCATCACAAATCCCGGAGCAAACACGGATCCTCTTCCGCCTAAAACTTTATTAAGAACACCTTATATACTGAGGATTCAGTGCAAACCGAATATGAAAAAAGGCTACTAACTACTAAGTAAACCCTATGATATATATACCTGCAAAAGAAGACAGGCTGACGATTGACTTTGAGACCAACAATGCAACTTTACGAGCCTGAGACTCTCAAGGCTGCCATCATTGCAGTCACCAAATGTATCCTCCACAGAATAGTCACTTTCCCCATTGAGGCGTTTGCGAATTCACGGTATGCAATTCATAACCATGGATAAAGTCAGATAGAAAGATGTGTCTGATGCCCAATTAGAGTAAATGATTATGCAGAGATAACACATTAACCGCCCAAGTCTTGCTTTAGTTTTCCAGACTACGTTTACTGCATATGATTGATGATGACATGCTGCCACGAAAAAAAATCATGAAAATGTCTTAGCGAGAGAACCTTTTCCACGTATGAAATGACTGACACACTCATAATCTGATTAGGTGCTTTATGATACAGTCATCAACAATTACAAGTAGAAATACAAAAAGGCATGCTGAGAACATATTGGTTTTTAGACGGTAAAGTAAAATACTAAAGGCATGCTGAATGGAGATAATAATGTGATATGTGATCTACGGCAAGCCTACTAAGGTGCTTCTCGGATAAGAAAATCGAAAGGCGCTCTGAATTCACACAGACGAGTTATTGGTTTTGAGTTAATTTTGTACTCAATCAGAGAATGTAGTATAATTACCACCCCATGTACACACTAATGCTCATCTACAACTAAACACTAGATCGATTGGTTCAACTTCTCACGATAAAGGAAGGATGCGAGAACAAAATGAAGAGTGGAAACATTCCACAATCTAGTGTTTGTTATTCTCGAAAGAAGTGCGGAAAGATAAACAGATCTAAGGGGAAGAAAAACACAGATATAGCAGTTACTGTATTTCTTACGTAGCTCGGCAGTTTCTTTCTTCCTGGCGTCGCGGACGGCAAGCATATGCTGCACCTGCTCACCCACCATGGCTCCTGGACCTGAGCCGACCGTTCGTCGTCGCTGGTGGTAGCGCGGTGCTCCTGGGATGGGCAGGTGGAGGCGCAGGCGCAGGCGGCGTAGCTCTTGGCGCTGCTTCGCTTCCTCTTCCGCCTCCTCTTCCTATCCTTCTTCCCCGGCCCCGTCTCGCAAGCGACGCGCCGGCCTCCTCTCCCTGCCGTCGGCACCGTCGTCGTCAGACTTCATGCGTCAGCACCGCAAGGTGTCAGGAACAGCCAGCTGCAGAGGCTAGAGTGGGTGATTAGGGCTTGAGGATCGTGGGTCGGGGCCGGGGGTCGAGGGCGTAGGGGAACCGGGGAAGCGGTGGCTGGTGGACGGTGCGGCGAGGCTGGGGCGGTGGCGACGCGTTCCTGATCGGGGAAGAGACAGGTTACGCTGACGTGCTTGAGGGCCAATCCTCTCTATTCCCCGCGTTACATGGGTCGGCCAGTTTACAGGTTTACAGAGTGTGTTTTTTCAACAGGTTTTGCAAGGTTCTAGGGAAAACCGATTTTATATGTTTTTCTTTCCTGATCTCACCGGTTTTTATTATTTTCTATTTTTGATAATTATCTCCTCCTTTCATTCATAAGGACATAACATCGCTTACAATAAAAGGAATAACCACATCCGGGGCGGTGTCCATCCAGATATTTGGAGGAGAAAATCTAGCTATCCTAGCCAGTTCATGAGCTACTTGATTTCTTTCTCTATTGCAATGATCATAGATGACATGTGTAAAATCAAGCTTATTATAGAGTTGATTTCTTCCGCTTTCTAAATATTTGTCTTTTGAGATTTAAATGGACTACCACATACGGATGTATATAGACATATTTTATAGTGTAGATTCACTCATTTTGCTCCGTATGTAGTCACTTATTGAAATATCTAGAAAGATAAATATTTAGGAACGGAAGGAGTCACTAGTAGAAAAAGGGTCAAATATGAAAACATTAGTACCGGGTTTGCATACGAAGCCTTGTTCAAATGACATGGCGGAGGTGACCTTTAGTACCGGTTCATTATGTAATCTTTAGTACTGTTCGTAAGCACGTAACCGGTACTAAAGATGCTGGTGCTCGTCAGCATTTTAGTACCGGTTCGGTGGTACGAACCGGTACTAAAGTGGTTGTGGCAGGCGCCATTTTTAGTTCCACCTCGCCTCCCTTAACAAGAATTTGACCACCTTAAGTATGTTACTTCTCAAACTATCACAAGCAGTTGGTCTTCATTGAACTCTAGGTGTAGGATTTGT
>CM038670.1:839144821-839274821 GCA_021605145.1 Aegilops bicornis
AATACTACTTCGCTGAAACGTATGTTCCAAAAACAAAGAGCATGCGAAGGCGCTATGCGGTGGCACGCAGAAGACCGTAAGAAAGACTGGAAAGTTGAGAGTACTACCGACGGTTCGCAGTGGAGAAAAATCGAGAGAAAGCATCGGAGGAGTTTGCAGGTGACCCAAGGAACATATGGTTTGGTCTAAGTCATGTATATGGTATTAATCCTTTTGGGGAGCAGTAGCAGCAACCATAGCACGTGGCTCGTGACTCTATGTTTGTATAACCTTCCTCCTTGGTTGTGCATGAAGCGTAAGTTCATTATGATGTCAAGCTTTCATCCAAGGTCCTAAGCAACCCAAGAACGACATTGATGTGTACTCTAACGCCATTAGTTGAAGAACTCTTACAACCTGTGGAATGGAACAGTGTACGCGGCGTGATGAGCACATGGGGAAGAATTTGACCTAAAGGCGCGTTATTCGTGACCATCAATGATTGGCTCGCTTCAAGAACCTTTCGTGATTGCATAAACAAGGGATACCATGGATGCACGCATCGCTTGGATGATACCGATAAAGCATATATTTGAATAGTTGTAAGAAGAATGTGTACTGACATCGCCGATTTCTTCCAGCAGGCATCCCGTAAGAAAGAAAGGCAAGCATTTCAAAGGTGAGGGCAGATCACCGGACGAAGCCTCGCCACCGCATCGGTGGCCGATGTACATGATATGGTCAAGGATTTGAAGGTACCTTTTTTGGAAAGTTATCCCGCGACAACCTGTTCAAGGACGCCGACGGACGCGCACTCCATGTGGAAGAAGAAATCTATATTTTGGGACCTGCCATATTGGAAAGACTTAGAGGTCCGCTCCGCAATCGACGGATGCACGTGATTTAAGAATCTTTATGCGTGACCCTCGCTGGCTTTTTGGGCGTGTATGGGAAGACAAAAGATACACCAGAGGCACGGAGGACCAAAGAACGATGCACGGAAAAAGACGTACATACATCGTGGTCGCCAGCTACGCCTACCAAAGAAGAGAAGGAAATCTTCTTCAATGCCTACTTCAGCATGAAGGTATCACCCGCTTCTCGTCGAATATAAAGGGAATAATAAATATGGCAGAGAAAAAATTCCAGAACCTAAAGTCTCATGACTGCCACGTGATTATGACGCAACTCCTTCCGGCTTTTTTTGCATTGAAGGGGCTTCACGGAAAACGCTCGACAGCCATCAGAAGCTATATGCATTCCTCAATGCAATATCTCGTATAAGGTAATCGGCGCGTAAACTCATACCAAGGTTGAAGGCGAAACGATTTGGTGCAATGTCTTGTCACCGGGCTTTCAGTTGGTGTTCCCACCATCCTTCTTCAACATCACGACGCACGCCCTAGCTCACCTTACAAGAGATTAACGCTTTGGGTCCTGTATTTCTACACAATATGTTCCCCTTTGAAAGGTTCATGGGAGTCTTGAAGAAATATGTTCATAACCGCATAGGCCGTAAGGAAGCATCTCGAAGGGCCATCACAATGAGGAGGTCATTGAGTTTTGTATTGATTTTATTCCCGACCTTAAGCCGATTGGTGTTCCCGAATCGCGTGCATAAGGGCAGCATCGAAGGAAAAGGCACGCTTAGGAGGGCATCAAATAATATGTATGGATTCGGGCATTCTCTCACCAAGCACACTACACAGCTTCTACAGACCCGCTTCTTTGGTGGCTCCGTGATATGGAGGAACACAAGAATTTTCATACCAAACACCCGAGAAGTCTCATCACCGGATTACACGCTAACAAACGAGACTTTTCACCGTTGGTTGCGTAAACGCGTCTCTCAATGATGGCGTATATTCAAAATGACTCCGATTACCGGGCCCCGCTTACCATCTTCAATATAATGGCTTTCAAAGGGTACCATGATAAATGGGAATACATTTTACACGATCGCCCAAGATAAGAAGAGCACCAACCAAAATACAGTGGTGTCCGCTTTGATGCAACAACCAACACGGGAAAGGAAACATATTATGGTTACATAGAGGACATATGGGAATTTAACTATGGATCGTGTGATTTGGAGGTCCCTTTGTTTCGGTGCAACAATGGGTCAATATGACATGAGGCGGGTAACGGAAGACCCAGCAGAAGACGGAATGACAACAAGGATCTCAACAATTCATGTGATGCAGAATAACCATCATTCCTAGCCAATGATGTATGCAGGTTTTTAGGTGAAAGACATGTCTACCAAAGCCGTAGAAAAGAAAAGATAAGGAAGCGAATGGATCATACGACGAGCCAAAGCGCCACATAGTTCTTTCTGTGAAAAGAAACATCGTGGGAGTGGATGACAAGATGTATATGTCAAGATTATGAAAAGTTTGATGAAATTGCCTCCATTCACAAAGTGAATATTGACCCGAGCATCCAGCTTAAATGATGAAGATTTTCCATGGCTACGGCGCAAAGGGACACACGAGAAGAAAAAGTTTCACACCCAAAGATGCAGGATGTGATCGGCTTCCCTATCATCACTTTCTTCTCGTGTTTCACACCTGTGAGGGAATGTACTGTAATAGTTAGGGTAGTTAATTATGTGTTTTGGCATTTGAAACGCCAAGAAATTTTATGTGCAAAACAAATTCTTTTCATGCATTTACTGATTTTTTTTCCAGCTAAATGACCCTGAAATTGAAAAGCATTTGAAATGAACTTTAAAAGGTTGAAAGTTGGCATGGTATCATAATTTCATACAAATAGCATGTGCAAAAAAGAAGAGAGGGTTACTTAAAACTCGGATACACTTCGTGTACAAAATGGACAATCTTTTTTCAAGTATCAGAGCCCAATTAAAACTGAAATGTTACAAAGGCATTTCATTTTTTAAATAACCTAAGCATTACCAAATTGAATATAATGATAAAACACACTAATATTAAACATAAGAAAAATAATCACTAAAAAAACTTTTTTTCAAAGTTAAGTTATTCACAAACTAGTGATTCACACAAATTTCAAATAATTCAAAATTTAAACTATTCAAAATTGAAAACTACCCAAGACTAACAGGAAGTTTGTAATTTTGTACCTAAAGCAAAAATATTCACAAAGAAACTCTAAATACAAAGAAAAACAACTAAAAATAAATAAAACAAAAAAATAAAAGCGAAAAAAATTAAGAAAATAAAAAGCTCACCTACTAGGGCCAAAGCGGCCTGCATACGACTAGAACACAACCTTTAGTTGGGCTGGGATGCAAGCCCGCAAAGGCCTGGGGGAGGCCCACCACAGGCGTAAGAGGACAGGTAGGCCCAGTGAGGGCCTGCTTGGGAGAGGAGTCTCGAGAGAGCTACCGACTGGGCTTATAAACTGGCGGTAGCCCCGGTAGCGAGGTGGGATTAAACTTGCGACCGCCCTGGAGCCACAGACCCCTTTAGTACTGGTCGTGGCTCTAACCGTACTAAAGACCCCTTTAGTACCGGTTGGAGCCACCACCGTAATCATGGGGTGCGCTTCCGCCGCTATTCGGCTAAAATAGATTTTTTAGTACCGTTGGTGGCTCCAACCGTACTAAAAATCCATCCTATATATACAACACTTAAAAAATTCAGTTTCCTCGCTTCTCCTCCGCTACCGTCGCCTGATCGACGCTTATCCATCGCCGACGTCAGAGCCTTCCAGTCGGAAATGCGCCGACCCGGCCTCGCCGCTGCCGCCCGGCCGCCCCTGCCTCGTTGCCCCTGCTGCATACTGCCCGCCCGTCAAATGTCGTCAGCTTTCGTCTTGCCGCCGCCTTTGGCTTGTGCCGCCACTGTTGCCCCTGTTGCTCTCCATTGCTGGCAGCCGTTGTCAGCTACCGGTGAGTCGCCCGCCGCCATGTCCACACACACACACACACTACACACACACACACACTACACACACACACATTGTTAGTTTGTTTGTTAGTAAATTTTTCTATTTTTAGTTATAAAAATGTTAGAAATTATTCTGTTTTAGTTATATAAATATTAGAAATGTTAGTTATATAGAAATGTTATAAATGTTTTCTGTTTTTTAGTTATATAAATATTAGAATTGTTATAGAAATGTTAGTTATATAATCAGAAAATTTTAGAATTAGTTTTAGTTAGATGAATTAGATTAATGTCAAATTGTTAGAATTTGCATATATATAGAATTTTAGTTATCACAATCCAATCATTTAAAAATGTTACTTTTTATGCGGCATATAGTATTTGTTCTCGATAATATGCCCGCCTCAAGATCCCCGCTGGCCGACCTGCTCAAGCGATTTGACGCCCCGCTTCAGAGAGGACCTATGTCCGGACTGGCTCACGGCTAGCACCGGAGGTGCTACTCGAGGGCGCGCCGCTTGGTGAGGAACCCGACCTCGGGTCCCGCTGTCGACCTCGATCTTCTTTGGTGGCGTCACAGGCCACATTCAGTGCAGAGGTAGCCGCCCCGCCGGAGGTGGTGCGTCGCCGTGTCGTGGAGGAAGATGAGCACGCCCATCGCTACATGGCTGCTATGCACGACGCCAGTTCTCCACTACTTGGCGGGTTCTTTGGGCGGATGACCGGAGATATGATCCTCGTGATGGTTCCTTCTTCTTTGGTGTGCACCGCTTGGCGCCTCAGTAGGAACCGCGAGTGGTGCCTCAGATTCTTCTCAGAGAACTTCTGATCTTTATTAGGTACCTAGCCAGTGATGTATTCAATATATAATATTCGAGACGATGTATTCGAGATTATATATATTAAGAC
This sequence comes from Aegilops bicornis, assembly GCA_021605145.1. Classification (NCBI taxonomy): domain Eukaryota; kingdom Viridiplantae; phylum Streptophyta; class Magnoliopsida; order Poales; family Poaceae; genus Aegilops; species Aegilops bicornis. Next base: position 839,149,582 of record CM038670.1, read on the forward strand.
GATGATGTATTCGAGATTATATATTCGAGACGATGTATTCAAGATTCAATTTTTCCTTATTGATTAATTGCATCCATGCATTGTAATTTGAATACTAAATTGTTTTATATTTCTTCCAGATTAATTAGTAAAGTAGGAAGCTATGGCGGACAATACCGCAAGAGAGAGAGAGAAGAGGAATTGTTCGACATCATACGCAGCCCTCATAGGCTAGATGATCTGAATGAAGATGACGGCTCCCAATATCTGAACAATACCGGAGAGGGTGATGAAAAGATATTCGATCTCGACGACCGGTGATGAAGTCATGAACTATGATTATGATGACACAGATAATGTTAGTGATGACATGTATAATGCTGATCTTCAAATATCAAAGACTTCCTACGAGGTATATATTTATATATTAGCATGCATCCTGGTGATCATCACATGTTTTTTATTGAAGATATATTAATGAATCGATCTTTCTTCTTTCAGCCTCCGAATCGAAAGCAAATCTACTTCTACAGACATATACAAGACAAAGCGAGGCCCGGCAGATTGTTGAAGGATGGTGTAAAGTACCACATCGAATCCATCAAACTTAGTGGCGAACCCCTCACACCTAAGAATGTTGCGAACAAGTGGACTCGCTGCCAAAGTGTGGAGTTCTTGTGAAGGGACAAACTCGATCTCCATTCAAGAATGGGAAAGAGCCAAAGACTAAACGTCTGTGTGTTACTTGGGTCGATGACAGAGCCAAAAAGACCTGGTGAAATCTCTGATGGAACATTTCATCCCTACCAGATCATTTCACTAAAGCATATGTGGAGAAAGTCAAAGTCACGCTTCTTAAGAAGATGGCAATTGCATTCAACACTCCACAAGAAAAGCTGTATGGGCCAACCACTTTGCGCTTAATGAAAGGAAGACTCCAGATTTCAAGGGAACACTTTGGAGAAGCAAAGAGAACACCGGGACGATTCGTGACCTTTCAAGGATTCAGAATTATCTAAGGAACGGTCGAAGAAAACAAGGCAAATGCCGCAAGAAAGACGCAGCTCCATAGGCTGGGTCCGGTGGCTACGCTGTGGGATTGTCTAAGTGGGATAAGTCCGAGCAAGAGATGGAGGCTGTGGGTCACTCCGATTACTAGAGGTAGCCCCAGTCTTGAAACTTGGTTCTATGCGCATGGGGGCGCGGACCGTAAGATGTGCCTGGTTTCAAAGAAGGCAAATCCAAAAGGAGCCGAACAAAAGATAATTGACGCAATAGAAGAAGCTCGAGCGGGTGTTCACGCCCAACAGAGAGAACGACGAGCTTACGCTACGCCTGGGAAATCTCGAACACCCGGGAAGAACACGAGGCATGGGCGTTATTCCCTCGGTATGAGGGCTTTTGGACTGGAATGACGACTACAGTGTCCCGTGCAAGAAAGAAGATGGAGGAGGAGAAGAAGAGGAAGTCGGAGGAGGAGCAGAGGAAGCAGGACGCAGAACGCCTTCAAGGCCAAGAAGCAAGGCACGCCGGACTGCACTCAAATTCCAAAGAAAGCAGCAGCAAAGCAATTGACCTACTTAGCTGTGAAAGGGGGTCTCAAAGGCGGCAGCAAAGAAGCGGATGATCGCCCAAAGCATTGGATAGCACCGTCCCATCCATGCCGAGAAGCAGCGTTGGTTCACTTCTGGCCATACACAACGCTGGATACATACCTCGCGGGATGACATCATAGAGAACACTAACTGTGAGCTACACTCCAAAATGAAGAACATATCCATGAAGGTGGCGGATGGCGTTGCTTTTCCAGTGACCCCCGGAGCAACCTACCATTGCATCCCGATTACAGAGGGCTATGCTCGTGTCATGGTTGATGAAGTGGTGGACCCATATTCGGGGCTAACGCTTGACATTCCTGGAGGTGAAGACGAGCGCACACCGGAGAGGCCATACATCGTATCATCCTATGGAGAAAAGGATTGCATCATCTTTGAAGTCCACCGACACCGCAGCGTCGCCTGCCGAATCCTCAAGTCCGCCACCGAAGTCGACAAGAACTCCCGCTTCCTCCAAGTCCACGAACGTGAGACGACTCCTCCTCAAGTCCGCCACCTCCTCCGCCCGTTTCAAGTCCGCACCGTGTCAGGCCACACCTCCCGCTTCAAGTCCGGCACATCGCCGTGCCACACCTCCTGCTTCAAGTCCGGCACATCGTCAGCCACTTCTCTGGTCCAACTCCACGCTACCGCCTCCCGCCGTCTCAAAGAATCGCAGAAGAGACATGCCGCAGCTTTGCGCGCGAGCGGTACGAAATCGAGGTAGTTCAGGAAGTACAATGCGGAGACAAGCGATATAAATATGGTCCAAGCCTCGCTCCTCTTCCTCAGAGGCCTTACGACATGACCGAGGAGCAAAACGTAGCCATAGTGCAGGCCCAAGTGGACGCCCATTTTGGACAGAAACCGGCACCGCCGCCAAAGGAGAAAGTTCCTGAGAAAGTAATTGACCACTTCATTCATATGGCTAGAGCACCAGCTCCCAAGCCTGTTAACTCCGACTATGAGCGTCAAATCAGGAAGCTACATCGACCACGGCTACGGAAGGAAGCGAGCTCGAGCTCGAGCCAACAAGCGGTACCGGCAAAATGCAGGAAAACCGCTCTCACTGGGAGAGCGGCGCGTAAGCGATCCCCCGCTTGTTGTGCCAACAACACATGAGAGGAGTACGCCTGGCCAAATATTATTGTGGGCAAACCGTTAGCGTTCCTCAAGGGCGATATGGTAATAACGGAGGAGCATATAATGCAGCTGAAATGCTCAAGATCTCTGTTGGACAACTCCTCAAAATCGAGCCCATGTCTTCGCTAAAGAATCGTAAATAAAATGGAAATATGCCTGGGGCAACAACTCTTTGGTCCATCCGCATAAGGTCAAGGACCTCCCAACGAGAATGTATGAATTGCATCAATGGTACATGAACATGACCAAGATTTCCAATCGCGTGTCCCTCATGGTGAATGTCAAGAAGGAGCATTATTACCATGAGAAAGCTCATTCCATTGAGTATTGAACTATATCGCTTATTCAATCAAGACGCACTCGACAAGTCTATAAATGGGTTTGCTATTATGCCGTAAGTGATTTCTTTACGTAATTTAAGTCTCAAGCTAATTATGTAGTGATAATTTTGATCAATCATTACATGTAATTATCCTCACTATATTCTTTTTACGTGGTATTATATGCGGATGAAGATGTATGAAATGAAAAAATCTGGACACTATGGCATTGGGTTCATTGACCCAAATACCATTAATGAGGACATATGGAAGTATCCATTTTATCAAGCAGGTGTAGAGGAAAGCATGTTAGAGTTCTTGAAGCGCCTCAATAGCAATGAAGATATACTACTTCCTTACAACTTCCGTGAGTCCTGCTCGTCTTGTACTACAAATTCTGTTTTTGCTTACTAGCCTAGCTAGATGTTAATAATTAAGTGTATACGGTTTACGGTAGTTGATTAATTTTATGCACATGCCCGCTTATTTAAGACATGCAACGTGTGCACATGCAGTTGGTACTCGGGTCTGGATAGACATTAAAGTTGAGGAAGGAAAAGTTGAATTACTGGACTCGCTAATTAAAGAAGAAAGTGACTTCACCATCGTGAAAGGGATAGTCAACATGTAATTTCAATCATTATTAACTATATATATCTCGGCCTATTATTAGTTCGTCATTTTCTGATATGAACTATTTAATAACCCTTTATTAATTTTCTTTGCTTTGGGGCAGGGCATGGGCAAAGTTCATCGCAGTGACTCGGTGAATGGAAACAAAAGTTGTTTTGGCATCGACCAAAGGTAAGTAATTAAGTAGTACTAGCTAGCTACCATCTCTTTAATTCTTGTTTCAAAATCATTAATTAATTATCATGCTTGATTAATCATTATCTGATTCAATTCCATTCTCGTAAAGGCCTCAAGCAGCGCCGGGGAATAATCTGTGTGCATTCTCGTTTATGCGAGAACAATCGCATGATGACTTGCGAAAGGAGCAGATCAGATAGACAGGACTGGCATGCGTTTGTCGAACACTATTCACACCATTATCGATATCTAGTCACATAACTAACACACATGCATATTATTGATCTTTTTTCTTAACAGTTCGAGGAGGTGCGGGATAAGCTCCTACCCTGTGAGTTTATACAAGCACTTCAAGAGGAAATAGCCGGATTTTTGCTCCACCAGGTCATAAATCCCAAAGGAGAATACTATTACCTGCCACCGCCCCATGAACCACTTGTCATCGTGTTCGGAGGCACCAAGGCAACATATATGTAGGAGAAATTGTATATGTATATACATGTGTATGTGTGAATAATGGTGTTGGTTGTGAGACATTCGATGATATATATATATATATATATATATATATATATATATATATATATATATATATATATATATATATGCAGTTCTATACGTGACGAGAAAAATCTATTTATATATATGCATAACGGTACAATTTATAGTATCGTGAAATACCAGCATTTAGTAATGGAAAAAAATGTAACGGAAAATAAAAAACACCCAAACATTTAGTATCGGTTGGTGTTACCAACCGGTACTAAAGCCCCACATTACCGGGCCTGGCTCGTACACGTGTTCAAGCACTTTAAGCGCCGGTTCGTGATTTAACCGGTACTAAAGGGGGGACCTTTAGTCCCAGTCTTTAGTGCCGGTTGTAGAACCGGCACTAAGGTTCTGAACCGCACTAAAGGCCGGTTCTGCACTAGTGACAAGCTTCTTTGCGAGTGTTGGCGCGACATTGGACAAGACCCGAAGACGGGCGCCGAGCAAAAGCATTCGACCTTTTGGACTCGTGTGCACCGAGAGTTCCATGAGCGCAAGAAGTTTCCACCTTACCAATTTGTGAGCACGCGCGGGTGGGTCTCCATTTCCAAGCGGTGGAGGGTGATCCAACAAGAGTGCAACAAGTTTTGCGCCACCCTTGAGAGCGTCAAGGCCCGCCCCGTGAGCGGCATCGGCATGCAAGACATGGTATGATAGCAAGCAAGCCACCCTCTTTTGTGTCATCAAGATCATCCTTTACGTGTTCATTTGCTATCACTTGCCCATATGCTTTTTGCAATTTAAAACATTTTGTAGACATTTCAAGCTTTGGAGGCATTCAAGGTTCAACACAATGGCAAATGCTTCAACCTCTCCCATTGCTATCGGGTCATCAAGGACGAAGAGAAGTTCAAGGCACAATATGCCGCACTCAAGGCCCGTGGGGGGAACAAAGCCGTGGAGGATGTTGGGGAGGGCGAGCCGGCACGGCCGCGGGGGAAGACCAACTCCAAGAAGGAGGACAAGCGAGATGCCGCCACCAACGCCTTGATCGCAAGCGTGGACGGCATGATGAATAAGAAGGACTCAAGGGAGGAGGAGCGCCGCGTTTCAAAGGCGAGCAAATGGATGCTTTCATGGAGATCCAAAGGAGGAGGCTTGATCTTGACGCCGAGAAGCAAGCCAAGATGTTCGAGCTCGAGGCAGAGAAGCAAGCCAGGATGCTAGAGATCGAGGCCGCCAACGCCAAGACCAAGGCGAAAGAAGTGGCTCTTGCAAGCATGATGACCGGTGGAGATCATGAAGGTGGATCTCAACACCTTGTCGCCAAGGAAGAGGCCGTGGTTCGAGAAGATGCAGCCGACATGCTCAAGTTCGCCGACGATCGATCTATGGCGGCGAGGGCCATCCTTTTGTATGCCGGGCAGTGTGCCGCAAGATGACCACGGGAGCCGAGATGGCGTGGTCGAACTCAAGTCCCACCCTTTTTCGTAGTCTTTGGCATGTGTGCTTGGTCGGCGTGAAAAGCGCCAAAGATGAAATGTGGTGATATTTTCTGAAGCTGGCATTGTATGCCGGCGCTAGCATGGTGCCGGCATGAGACATAGCCGCTGGCATGATCGGCCGCGGGCCCTTTTTATTTAAAAGTTGAACGCGCGCATGAAATGGGTCGGCCCGTTGGACGCACTGCCGACCCAAATGCAAAACTGGACGGACACCGGGCGGGCGGCCGACTCAAACGGATAAAAAGCGGACAAATGCGTCATCCATTTGGGTCGGCCCGTTGGAGTTGCTCTTACTATTTATCCCGGATCCCTGGAGCTCGAGACCACATGAGTACTTTCGCACTGTTCCACTCTTCTCTCGTAGCATCTACAGCCGGCATCTAGCCGGACCCCCACTTTGTCCCTAAACATCAGCGTACCTCAAATATAGAAACAATATGAGGGGGTACGGTCACCTTCGGGCAGCCCGCTGCATACTCACACGGTTCCACCTACAGCGACTTGGTGAGAAAACCGTGGCCGCAACGGCGCCATCAAACCCGCGTCGGGGAGGAAAGCCGCCCGAGCTAGGCGCGCTAGGGCCGGAGCTCGCCCGCGCCGCGCTGCCCGTAGCTCGCGACGCTAGCCAGGGCCATTGTGCCGCGCTAGGGCTTGCGCAGGCTGGGCCGCTATGCAGCCGCCCCGTGCTAGCCTCGTGCATGCAGGGCGGGCGTGCTGTGCCGTGCTGGTGCCGCAGTTCAGCCGTCGAGCGCTAGCGCCGCGTGCAGCCGACTCCTGTGCCCGCCGCACCGCGCTCGTGCTGGAGCACGACATGGCTGACACGCCTACGCCGCCTTGGAGCTCGCGCGCGTCATGGCCGCTGTGCCTGCGCTAGTCGCCGCGCTCTGGCCATCGTGCACGCAGCCGTGCGTGCTCGCGTGTCAAGTCCGTGCGTGCCGGCCCTCGCAGACGCGTGCTGGCTAGCTAACTGCTAGCTGCAGCTGGCCGCACACATGCTTGCATGCTAGCTAGCCAGCCGCTGGTCGCCGCTGCTCTGTGTGCTTCCGACGGGTTGGCGAGCCGCTGCGTGCGCTGGATGGCTGCCGCCGCCGCGTGTTAGCGGGCCGCGCTGGCTGGCTGGCCGCGTGAGCTGCAGTGTGTTCTTGAGGTGATGTTGCTGTTGTGCGTGCTCTCCACTTGCTCCGACAGTGTCGCACATGTCAGCCATAATCTTGACTTAGCGCGTCCATTGGCGCAACGTCGTTGTGCTCGCCGTGACTCCCCGCATGAAGTTGGGAAGCCAGACGTGCAACAGTTTTTGGCGCATGGAGAGGCTCGGTCTTGCGGCCGTTGAGGAGCTGCTCAAGTGCTGGAGCCATGCATGTAGCTAGTACCCCCTCCATTCTTAAATATTTGTCTTTCTAGACATTTCAAATGACTACCACATACATGTATGTAGACATATTTTAGAGTGTAGATTCATTCATTTTACTTCGTATATAGTCACTTGTTGAAATGCCTATAAAGACAAATATTTAGAAACGAAGGGAGTAGTAGTTTGTTACTGCATGTGCGTGTGCATGCATAGTTGGTTAGGCAGGCCGTGGGTTAGTTGAGTTAGTGGCCGGTGGTGGCCGGGTCATGCGTGCGTGCGTGATGACCTTAGGCGTGGTAGCTAGCTAGGTGTGTGTGCGCGTTGGGTATAAAAACCCATCCCCTGTGTATTGGTTGATTGCGCCCGTATGAGCTGAGCCTAGGAGTCAGAGATGAGGTAATCTCTGCCGGGATCGTGATATGCGCCCGGTCAGTTTTGAGAGAGCTTCTCTGGGTAGGCTGCGGTGTGTTGCCGTGTCCGGGTATGTGCCTAGTAAGGTGAGGCCGTTCATGCGGCCGATGCGTTGTTCGTGCGGCGAGGCTTTGTGCGCCGGAAATATTTGAGTCCCTCTCCTTCTTCTACCTACGCTCGAGCGAGTGTGAGATAGAGAGCGGAGAGCTATCCGAGTTTGTCCCAACAGCACACAGAGTGTTCGATGTTCGCATGTAGAAACAAAAGTGGAGGTTCAAGGGTGCGGTAATTTTGCAGGAAAATGAGGGGTCAAAACGGACGCGCCTGGACAGTGGACACTGACCGGATACGTCCGAGGACGTTTGAGGGGTCAAATTAGCTAGGTCCATTGTAAATACTCTAAGTTATTACCCTATCATCAAATGTGGTGGTTTTGCCTAAATACCTCCTGTCTGGTCGTTGTGGATAAGCAGTGGAATTTGGTCTTTAATGTAAAGATACTCTATAGTTAATTCACATGACTTAAATTTCACAAGTACCAAGAAGAGAACGAAGCTAGACAGAAATGCACAGAATATTTTGCAAAAGCTAATTCAGTTATGCTCATAAATCTTGCCATAGCGATCTATACGTACCTCTTTTTTCCGATTTGGTCTGGTTACAACGGACAAAACAACTTTGTGCCGTAAATAAACAAGACAGTATGACTGACTGATCAATCAAGAAAATAAAACTCAAATGATAAGTGCCACACGTGTGGCACTAAGTAACACCGCCTTGACAGAGTTTAGCGTTTGGAAAATATTGATGAGATCCGCATTGCCCACAAGGAAAGGTGTGGCATAGATATTTATATGGGTGTACAACGTACTATGCAAGAAATATTGACGAACTACAATTGTAATACAATATAAAGTCTAACACCCTACCTCAATCTCAAGCGTGTCCCGCAGGTTGAGATTGCGCCGGCAAACCTCAAATAAAGGTAATGACAACGGCTTTGTGAAGATGTCCGCATGTTGATCTTTAGAAGAGATGAACTTGATTTGAAGTAGCTTCTGTGCAACACGTTCCCTGACAAAATGATAATCAACCTCTATGTGCTTCGTCTGTGCATGAAATACTGGATTGCAAGAAAGATAGGTAGCACCAATGTTGTCACACCTGAGAACTGGCGGTCGTTGTTGAGATATCCCCAACTCACAAAGCAAAGACTGCACCCAGATGAGTTCTGCTGTCGCATTGGCAACAACTTTATACTCAGCTTCAGTACTACTACGAGACACCGTAGCCTGCTTCCGTGCACTTCAGGCAATCAGGTTAGGTCCAAAAAACAATGCATACCCCCTGCGTGGACCGCCTATCATCAGGATTGCTTGCCTAGTCAGCATCAATGAAGGCATAAAGCATGCCAGATGGAGCAGGCCGAAGGTGTAGTCCATAGGAGATCGTCAAACGGATATAGCAAAGAATACGCTTGACTGCAGACCAGTGAGCATCATGAGGTGAGTGGAGATACTGGCACACACGATTGACCGCAAAAGAAATGTCTGGCCTTGTTATAGTTAGATACTGCAAGCCACCAACAATACTTCAGTACTTAGCGGCATCATCAGGGGATAGTGGATCACCATGAACATCAGTAATTTTGTCAGTAGCAGCCGGTTTGCACTTGAGCATGCCAAAGACAATGTAGAAGATCCAAGGAATATTTCTTCTGCGTAAGCGACAATCCTGTAGAAGTGTGAGTAATCTCTAGTCCCAGAAAATAATGAAGCTTGCAAATATCCTTGACAGAAAATTCCGAACCAAGCGCCGAAAGAAGACGGTCAACGACAGGAATTGAGGAACTGATCAGGATAATGTCATCAACATAAACCAGAAGATACATGGTGACGTCTGAGCACTGAAATAGGAATAGGGATGTATCAGCCGTAGACGGAACAAACCCAAGAGCATGGAGAGCCGATGCAAGACGAGCATGCCAAGCACGAGGAGCCTGCTTCAGAGGATAGAGCGCTTTGTCCAAGCGACACAAATGATGAGGTCGATCAGGATCAATGAACCCTGGTAGTTGCCGCATATTCGCTCCCTCTTCTAATACACCATGCAGGAAGGCATTCTGAACATCCAACTGTCGAAGAGACCAACCTCGGGTTACTGCTAAGGAGAGAAGCAACCGAATAGTAGTAGGCTTGACAACTGGACTGAAGGTATTCTTGTAGTCAAGACCATAATGTTGCTTAAATCCTTTATCAACCAAACGTGCCTTATACCGTTCAGTGAAACCATCATCATGCTTCTTAACCTTAAACACCTACTTATTAGAGTCAATAACATTAACACCAGGTATATGAGGAACGAGACGCCACGTCTCGTTGCAAAGAAGAGCATGAAATTCTTGTTTCATTGCAGCTCGTCAATGTGGAATGCTCATAGCAGCTCGAAAATGTCGCGGTCCAGAAGTAGGATCTGAAACGGCATGCGCCATACAAGCGGCAAGCCATGCAACTGTGCCATCAGTGCGCTCCTTGGGTCAGAAGATACCGCTTCGACTGCGAGTATGTGGCCGAAGAGTCGCTGGGGCCGGAGCAGCTGACAGTACCGGTGCATGCACAGATAATGTGGCAGGATGGCCGGGCGATTGTGGATCAGTAGTAGTACTAGGCGAAGTGGCCGGGGACAAAGTCCCAGCCTCACTAGCCGAGCACGTGGTTCTGTCAACCGTTGGTGACAGGGACGGCTCAACAGCCACAGACGAGGCACACGGCGTCTGGCATCCAGGCGATGGTGGACCGGGCGAGGCCCCCTGGGCGAAGCGGGTGCAGCCGAGTCAAAACGTAGAGTCTAGCATTGCACTTGACTACGTGCATGTGGAAGCACGTCCTCCCCATGATCGCCAGAAGAAGAGTCTGGAAAATCCGTCTCATCCAGAAGCTCTAGTTGAGCGCCAAGACCAACATCTGCACCATGGTTAGACAACAAAAAAGGCGAATATGCAACATCTTCAAATTGGTCAGCCGGAAAACCGGAAGAACGTGAAGATGGTGAAATATCAGAAGTTGTGGAAAGTGTAGAAAATGGAAAAGAATTCTCGTCAAAGATAACATCGCGAGAGATGTAGACTCGATCAGTAGGAACATGGAGACACTTGTAACATTTATGAAGAGAACTGTAGCCAAGAAAAACATATTGTTTGGAGCGAAACTCAAGTTTTCGACTATTGTAAGGACGGAGATGGGGCCAACAAGCACACCCAAAAACTTTGAGAAATGTGTTGTCGGGAACTTCATTAAGAAGAACTTCGATCGGAGTTATATTAAGTACACGCGTGGGAAGGCGATTAATAAGAAAACAAGGGGCAATCAAAAAACGAAAAGGAACTGATGCATGAAAAGTGAGACCAGTTTCAATGACATGACGATGTTTGCGTTTAGCAGCACCGTTTTGCTGATGTGTGTGTGGACAAGACACACGATGAATAATCCCAAGCTTGTTAATATAGGTGTTGAGGTTGCGATATTTGCCACCCCCCCCCCCCCCAATCTGACCGGACATGTACAATTTTATGCTTGAGAAGTCGTTCAACGTGTGATTGGAACTGAATAAAAATATTAAACACATCAGATTTGGGCTTAAGAAGGTAAAGCCACGTAAAGCGACTATAAGCATCGATGAAACTGACATAGTAATTGTGACCACTAACACGGGTTTGGACAGGGCCCCATACATCAGAAAACACAATCTCGAGAGGACTGGTAGCAACTCTGGTAGACAAAGAAAAAGGAACATGATGACTTTTACCCTGTTGACAAGCATCACAAACTGCCATTTCTTTATTACTAGACACACTAGGAAGCTCATGACGATGGAGAACATGATGCACAATCGGAGACGCCGAATGACCAAGGCGGGAATAACACTGAGATGATGAAACCCAAACACCACTGAAGACTTGAGATATATGTGGCTAATCTAGGAAGTAGAGACAACCGCGATAGCGACCTCTAAGTAGAATGTTCTTGGTTACTCGGTCCTTAACAAAAAAATAAAACAGATGAAACTCAACAGATGCATTATTGTCATAAGTGAGTCTAGGAACAGATAGAAGATTACTAATGACAGACGGAACATGAAGAACATTGGAAAGTTGAAGCCGACGAGATGTAGATGCTCGGATAGATGCCTGACCAATATGAGAGATGTGCATACCTGACCCGTTTCTCATGTGAACCTTGTCATGATCCTGATAGGGCTCATACGTATAGCAAGTTTGGTGAGGTCGCTTGTCAGATGGTCCGTAGCACCGGTATCAATGTACCAGCTGGCATCAACAGGATAGGAAGGGCTATGCCCTTGCGTCGCCATGGCAGCTTGGCGCTCATTGTTCCGGCCATCATTGCCACTACCGAGAAAATCACGCTTGAACCGCTTGTGGCAACAAGATGCAAGATGACCAGGGAATAGCACATAGCTGGCACGTTGGGCGCGTACCATGATTACCACACAACAGGCAAGCCGAGCATTTGCCCCCCGAGCGACCACCATTGTAGGTGTTGGGAGCGGGAGCCTATGGTTGTTGAGAAGGCGTTGAGAGGATCGGTGGCTTGGCGTTGGCGTCGTTGGTCGACCGATAAAAGGAGCGAGGGGCACATCGATAGGCAGCGTTCACCGAGGGGTTATTAGTGTAGAACTCGGCGGCGCGCCGTGATTCGACACGCTGTTCAGTCCCAAGTAGATGAGCATAGAAGTCACAGTGGGCGATCATAGTGTCCCGGCCATGAACAACTTCAACGAGTGACTCATAGTCGCCGTCGAGTCCATTGAGAACATAGGAGGTGAAGTCCTCATCACTGGGCGGGCGGCCGATGGAAGTGAGCGTGTCCGCCAAGGATTTGATTTTGTTGAAGAAGACCGAGGCGGAGAGATCACGCTTCTTCATGTCCTGAAGCTGCTGACAAATTGCCATGGACCGTGTTGTAGACTGCGAAGCAAAGCACACCCCACGCATCATGGGACGTGGCTGCAAAGAGCATCATACTAGCCACACCCTCGGTGAGAGAGGATCGGATCGCCGAGAGGATCGCCTGATCTTGCACAACCCATATGCGATGCGCCGGGTTGAGGACGGAGACCGGAGCTCCACCTGCCACCGTTTGCGTCAGAAACTGCGGGGGACATGGCAGGGTTCTATCAATAAATCCTTCGAGGTAGTTACTGCAAAGAAGAGGGAGCATCTGTGCCCGCCAGTAGAGGTAGTTGTCAGGAGAAAGCTTCACGGTCAAAAGATGCGTGAAGTGAAAGGGCGCCGGCAGCGGCGTATCGGCCACCATAGGTGTGATGGCGGCGGCAGGGAGAACAGGGGCAGTTAGTGCGCCCTGTGTGCCCGAAGCTCAAGGAGCAATGATTGCCTGCTGGTTGAAAAGGCTTGTCGTTTCCCGTTGCTTCCTGCTATTATCAATGAAATGCCAGCGATTCTGGATCCTTCAAAAAAAAAGGCTTGTCATACCCGGTATAGAGGAGAACCTGGCTCGAGCAGCAAGCTTCCCAATGGTGGATGCCGAGAACGGGGAAGCAGGGTTGGAGGTTGTTGCGGCAGCGCCGGAAAAAAGGTGAGCGAGGGTCGGGGGTAGCCCAAACGTAGCAGAGGTGCTGGAGGCGGCGCTAGTGGAGAACATGGGAGTCGAGGTGCTGGAGGTGGCGTTGGTGGAAGACATGAGGGGCTAGGCTGATACAGCAGCGGGGAGAGAGCAGCAGCGGTGCTGTTTGTACGGCGGCAGAAGAAAAGAGAAGAGGCGGTGGCGGAATTTGCTGGATAGATCGCCTAATCTGATACCATGACAGAGTTTAGCGTTTGGAAAATATTGATGAGATCCGCACTGCCCACAAGGGAAGGCGTGACATAGATATTTATATGGGTGTACAACGTATTATACAAGGAATATTGACAAACTACAATTGTAATATAATATAAAGTCCTCGGGATCAAATCCTGGCCAACAGGCTATTTAATATAAAAATAGTTGCGATCTAATCTCGATCCCACATCTAAGGTCTTCCTGTACGTCCACAGTCTAGACGTGAGTGGGAGTGTTGAAATACATTAACTAGCCTTTTCCATCAGTTTGGACTTTTGAGAAACTTGGCTAGCGCATCAGTTCAATACGCCTTAACGGTTTTATAATTAAAATTGCCATCTAATGAAAAAAAATCCTAAAAAATCCTAAAACTTGCCATCCAAACAGAAAATTGTCATACTTCATAACTAAAGTTGTCATCTTCAAGTAATTAAATTTGTCTAAAAAACGTCAGAGCGAAATTACTTCGTGCCACATGTACAGTCCATACGAGATGTGGTTGGCAGGATAGCCACCGTACCGGGACGAAAGCGAGGGTGCGGGGACGGCAAGCAAAGTGAACAGAAAGCACCCGGTTTCCTCGAAAACCAGCGCCGCCAGCCACCCGTTTTCCTCCTGCTCTCCCGTATATAACCTCGTCCCACTCCCACCCTTCCTCCCATCGACACAAGCATCGAGTCAGTTTTCTGCCCAATTCCTCCGCCGCTGCAAAATCCGGACTCAGTGCTAGCTAAACATACGGATATCACACAGTTTAGGGCTTCAGGTTCAGGCAGATCAGTACAGTTTCCAGTTTTCCCAGGCAAGAAGAAGGGAGGATCATGGCTGGTCCGACGAAGGCACCGTGGATGGTGGCGATGAGCGTGGGCGCCATCCACCGGGCAGCCAAGGCCAAGGCCAACCTCAGTGGCAGCGTCTCGCAGGGCGCCAAGCAGCTTCCGGCCTCGGCGGCGGCGGCGGCGGAGAGGCGGCGAGCGGAGAAGGCCGAGGAGGGGCTGAGGACCGTGATGTACCTCAGCTGCTGGGGCCCCAATTAGTACTACCACCTACCTTCTTCTAGTTCTAGCCTCTGTTAGAAACCTCTAGCAACAGCCATGCCGTGTCACTTGGCTGGTTAGCTCCCTCCTGATTGTAAATACTCCCGAGTATGTATCACTCGATGATGATGATGATGAAATTCCCCTGCTTGAGTTCACAACGCCCTGCTTCAGGAAAGGGGTTTACATTGCCCTCCAATTCCAAACTGTCTGCTCGTTTCAGATTCTTTTGGAATACCATTGCTTCGAGTTGGTCACAATTAAGCTCTGCCCGTTGCTCCATTCGCTGCTTCGATGGGCAGACAAGTCGGGGTAATGGAAGTAAAACCACTGCGCGTGTCATCGACTTGATGTCTTGATGTGTCTAAAATCGATACTAGAATATCCGTTTATGCATTCAGATAGAAACATTAAAAGTTTGTTCCTGCACCGTCACATCCTATGTGGCAACTACCTGACAGGGGTTACACAACTTCCATGAACTTACTACTAGCTAGGATAAAATGATTCCAAAGAAAATTAAGTAATAATCGTACAGAGAGAACAAGCAATATTCAGTGCTATCATCTATGTTAATGTTTGAGCAGAAAGCTCGATTTCTCCCTCTATTAGAAACTGATACTTCAACACACCTGAACATGATCCAGAACTCCATCTCCATTGATATCTGTGTGAAGGCGCCCTTCCTCCTCTTGTCAAATGAAGCTGACCATGGGAATCACAAGATTGTGTGACAGAACATAAAGCTTATCAATGCATCATCCCCTGGAAGGGACGGGGTTACTCAAGAAACTCATAATGTATACATAGATACGGTACAACAGCATCAAACATTCAATTTCGTTTTATTGGCATCGTCAGCATGTAAGTTTTGGTTTGTTGGATAACATGGCTTGGCCTGCAACAAAGCCAGGTTTTATCTGAGCCAGCGTGTCCATGTTTAACTAAGTCAGTTAATAATCATGGAAGGTTGATTTTGCTGTTAATATTTCGTTTAACTAAGTCAGCGTGTCCATGTTTTTGTAGTGAATTTTGCTGTTAATGAAGTGCCGGTTGATATAGGGTGGCATTGCACCAACAAAACAAGCAAATCAGAGTGGCGCAGCGGAAGCGTGGTGGGCCCATAACCCACAGGTCCCAGGATCGAAACCTGGCTCTGATAATTTTTTTCTTGGTTTTTCATTTATCTATTTACTTTTTTGCTCTACAATACAAGGCTGCATCACCGGGAAGGTTTCTCTGAAAAAATTTAGAAGCTCTGTGCTTCTCGTGAACCAGCTGCATCGTCCCCACAGTGCCTCCACCAGCTGCATCGGAAAGATTCATCTCACCACCAGTCACGGTCCGGACTTGTCAGTCACATCCGGGCCGCTCGCCGCCGGCCAGGCCCACCGGTCCTGCCTCCTCCACGGAGGTGCGCTGCTCCTCCCGCACTTTCCACTCGGGCGCCGGGGTCTCCTATTCGTCGCCGCTGCTGAGCGCGGTCGGCATTGATTGCAACCCGCGGCGGCGGCGGCGACCGGTTCCCCCGAGAGGCTGGTTGGTGCGCTCGCGCGCCGAGCTCGGTGCGCCTCGTCAGGAGAAGCACGGACGGTGTCAGCCTCTCCAGAGGGTGAGATCCGCGCACTGCGCGCCGACCTCCGCTGGAGACGGCCAGCAATGCCAACCGCCCGCCTGTCCTCCATCTTCACCTCCTCCTTCAAGGCTCCTTCACGAGAGCGCCGAGCTCCCCTCGCTGCCTTGGCTGCTGCCACGGAGCGTGTGCGCGCCGGAACGCTAAGCCAGGAGGACGCGCACCACCTGTTCGACGAATTGCTGAGCCAAGCCGCCACCGTCCCAGTACGCGGGCTCAACAACTTTCTTGCTGCGCTAGCTCGTGCACCGCCCTCAGGTGCCTGCGGCGATGGCCCCACCCTTGCCGTCACCCTCTTCAACCGGATGTTCCGAGGCGCTGGTGCACGGGTGGTGTCGCCCACGGGCTGTACCTATTCCATCCTCATGGACTGCTGCTGCCGTGCAGGCCGCCCGGACTTGGTGGTTGCCTTCTTCGGCCGCCTCCTCAGGTTGGGGCTGCACTTTGAGGAGGTCATCTCCTTCAACAACCTCCTCAAGGGGCTTTGCCAGGCCAAGCGCTCAAATGAGGCTTTGGACATGCTGCTCCACCGGACACCTGAACTACACTGTGCGCCTGATGTCTTCTCGTACAACATAGTAATCAACGGCTGCTTGAAAGAAGGTGAAGTAGACAAAGCGTGCAATCTCTTCCATGAGATGATCCAGCTGGGCATTCAACCTGATGTGGTCACCTACACCTCAATCATTGACGCACTAAGCAAGTCCGGAGCAATGGACAAGGCAGAAGTGCTCCTTCGGCAAATGGTTGATCAAGGAATTGAACCCAATATCAGGACATATAGCTGTCTGATCCATGGATATTCTACTTTTGGTCAGTGGAAGGAGGCACTTAGGGTATTCAAAGAAATGGCAAGTCTTGGTGTTGTACCAGACGTTGTCACGTTGAGCTCATTAATCGATTCCCTTTGCAAGCACAGAAGGACAAAGCAAGCTAGAGAAATTTTTGACTCTATGGCTGCAAAGGGCCTGAAACCTAATATCGTCTCCTACTCTACTATGCTTAATGGGTATGTCAAAGAAGGATCCTTCGAGGATATGACTGATCTCTTCAATTCGATGGTACGGAATGGTATCGTACCTGACCACCATGTTTTCAACATACTGATCAATGCATATGCTAAACGTGGACTGATGGATAAGGCTATGCACATTTTCGAAGTAATGAGGCAACAAGGAGTAAACCCAAATGTAGCTGACTATGTAGTAGTAATGGATTCACTTTGTAAAATGGGTAAGATGGCTGCTGCTACGGATATATTTAATCAGATGGTCAATCAAGGAGTTTCACCTAACAAAGCTGTTTACCAATGCCTGGTTCTGGGTTGTTGCTCTCATGGTCATTTTGTGAAAGCCAAGGAATTGATTTCTGAAGCGGTTAATAGAGGTCTGTGTTCTAACAGTGTGTTCTTCTACCCTGTAATAAACGACCTTTGCAAAGAAGGAAAGGTAAAGGAGGCACAGGATATGTTTGACTTCATCCTAGGTATTGGTCAGCGGCCTGATGTGATTATGTACACTTCACTGATGGATGGATATTGCCTTGTTGGCAAGGTGGAGAAAGCACTGAGTGTACTCGATGCTATGAAATCTGCTGGCCTTCAACCTGATGATGTTGTATATGGTACACTTCTTAACGGTTACTGTAAAATTGGAAGGATTGCCGATGGATTGAGCCTTTTCAGGGAAATGTCACTCAGCGGGGTTAAGCCCACGACTATTATATACAATATTATACTGGATGGGCTGTTTTGCTCCGGGAGAACAGGTTCTGCAAAGGAAAAATTCCTTACGATGACTGAAAGTGGCATACCAGTAGGCGTTGACACATACAACATAGTTCTTAGTGGACTTTGTAGAAACAATTGCACTGATGAAGCAATAGAACTGTTCAAGAAATTACGTGCAATGAACGTGCAGATTGATGTCATGACACTCAATATCATGATTTCTGCAATGTTTAAAACTAGGAGAATTGAAGAAGCCAAGGATTTGTTTGCTACTATATCAGCCATCGGATTGGTGCCTTCTGTTGTGACTTACAGCTTAATGATGACGAATTTCATAAAAGAAGGGTTGCTGGCAGACGCTGATGATACCTTTTTGGTAATGGAGAAAGCTGGCTGTGCTCCCAACTCCAGTCAACTAAATCAGGTGGTCAGGGTGTTGCTGGAAAAAGGTGCAGTTTTAAAGGCTGCAACTTATCTCGCTAAACTTGATGCTAAACAGCTGTCAGTTGAAGTTTCAACGATTTCGTTAATAGTATCTCTCTTCTCAGGGGAAGGGAAACTAAGGGAGCATGTAGAGTTGCTTCCAGTAAAGTACCAGCCTCCTCAGAGTTCGGCTGACAATTGAAAGAGCATACTTGAACTTCGTGCTGAAAAACAAGGTGGTAAATCAAGTAACAAGCCTGACTCCTGAGGGTCATAAGAGTTTCCCCCTTTTTCTGATGAAGAAAGTGTAACTCTGATTTAGAATATTTGGATATCTGTCACACATTACATATTTATCAGCATCCAAGTTTGTGGCAAAGTACTTAGCCACTTGCCTATGGGAATGCCCAATCTCCGCGTTTATGCATTCATGCCGCAAGAAGGCGTGACCAAGGAGTGCAACACAAACCAGATATAAAATAGTCTGTTTAATAACTGTGAGATGGTTGATGCACTGCTTTTGCTCTCTGTTGATGATACTTACTATTTTGTTCACTCTTAAAACTCCAACTAAGCTATGATCTCTCTCTTCATAATTTTACAGAAAGTTAGGTTGCTCTAGATTAAATGCTTGCATTTTTGAAATTTCAGCAACCGTTGCACGTAAACCCAATTTGTCACCAGTGATATCCTGGTTACTTTCAGTTATACCTCTCTCAACAATGGTGCTAATTTTTTCTGTGAAGCGTTAGGTGTGTTATGAACTGTGTTTTCATCTAAAATCTAGTTGCCTGCGCTAGTGCACTTTAGTTAGTAATCTGATGTTCTGTGCTAAGCATGCTTTGAAGATGAGAAGCGTTAAGCTACTCCCAGGAACTGCTGACTGTAAAAATACATTGCAGACGCCTAGGTCTCTCCGGTAAGAAATATTTACATTTATTCATTGTATTGACTAACTGACTAATCATAAACAGAGCATGAAGGATCAGCGCTGTACTGCCATTGGGATTCTCATCTCAGAAATATTTGTCATGGTGCATTCTAGGGTGTTGACTGTTGCATTCTAGACATTTTTTAGATAAAAAGTTGTGCAATAAGGAGGCCTCCAACGGAAGCACACATTTACACATATTCTGCATGGTCATGATCAGTCAGTCAGTCAGTCAATCAATACCAGCAGGTGTAAAAGTAGCTCCTTTGGTTGCAAGATCAGGCGTGCTGTTGATCAGGAACGTTTAAATAAAGTACCGTTGCGCTAATGAAACAAGCAAATCAGAGTGGCGCAGCGGAAGCGTGGTGGGCCCATAACCCACAGGTCCCAGAATTACTTGTCTCGGAAATGGATGTATCTAGAACTAAAATACATCTAGATACATCTATTTATGCGACAAGTAATTTCGAACGGAGGGAGTAGTTTCTTGTTGCAGAGACGGATGCGTGGAAGGAAATGACATTGGAGTTCTTCATGTATACAATTATGCTTGAAGAAGAACATGGTTCAAAAGGTGTTTAAACGAAGGCACCAGAAAGAGTACTCTCTTATCACTCTTGATTCTTACAGAGGTCAATCCTTGATAGTTAACTTTATTTTTTTGAGGGAATCCTTGATGTTGTGGAGCAAGGGCATTGTAATTTGTTAACTCAAGTGTCAGAGATTTTATAGTCATCATCAATTAGCATGATAGTATTTACAAAAATCTGGACGCAAAGGCTACCCAACTAGTACTACTTGTCTAGTTAGCTGAGGTACATGACCATCTTCAGCTATCAAAGCGCCCATCAGTAGCAGAGCGAATGAAGCGCCCTTCATTCGAAACTATCAAAGCGCCCTTCATTCGAAATTTTGTGCTGAATCAAGCTCGATAGAGTTTCTTCAGATTTAGGAAGCAAGACCAACGAAATTTCTGTGAACTGCTTTACCAGTTTACCACATTCTAATTGTGTTTATTTACAGTCTTACTTCTCACGGGACATCCGCTAGTTCAGCCTCATGCGCTTCTTTCGCTTTCTTTAACAGGACAGCCAACATATCTTTGTGACCAGTCTTGGTCTGATGGTTAGACTCTATTTGTTTGTGGTGCAACAGGCAAAGTAACTTATTTATCTTCTTTTCGTATTTATCCGCATCATCCAGCAACTTTGTTTGCACGTCTTCTGGAAACATCTGCAAGAGACATGACTTTGTTAAAAGATGTCACAAGTGTAGATGAAATGCACGGCGAGCTGCTGTGAACCCATTCGCATTGTAGGTATGGTTTACCTCATTAGAAATCACCGATTTCACGGCTGCATATGATCTTAAAAGCTGTCGCAAGTTTCAGAAGGCCCCAGTTCTCACAGTCAATGCCGGAAATTTTCTTAAGGTGGCGACCAATACATCGAAAGCCTGGATAACGTTTCTCCTCAAAAGCATCACAGTCAAACAAGACGGATTGGGTCGCAACAATCTGCTCATTGACCTGCAGGGGATATAATTAAAAGAGGTTGATTCATCACTGAAACAAAAATGCTATGGCAATTTATTCTACATTTTTTGTTTTTGAAACAGATAATCTACAAAACATTATTGCGTCCAAATCTGCTCACCATCTCTGGTTTCACTTCAAGGCCGTAACGACTCAACAGCATTTGTAGCCCTTGACTCATGGGGAGCAGATCCTCTTTAGGCAGCTCTGATTTTCTCTACGCACCAAACCAGTCATGAGAGGCTTTAGTCCCCACATTACCTCCATCACAAGTTCATCATGCCAACAGGGTATTCCCTGAAAAAAGGTAACATGAAAAATGGCGCTAAAACTTGTGAACAATATATATAAGAAAACAAGGAGCTTATACATATATAGTTATATACACACCAAGCTTTTTCAATTATAGATTTATATTCCGGTTTCCCAACCAGTATCTCCTGCCCAGGTCCGGGTGACTTCATGATCATCTCCGTAAGCTGTTTGTTAACACCAGTATCAACATTAATGGCGCTGGACTTGTCGTCAAAGGTTCGGAATTCCTTCATCCAAACAACCTGATAACAGAAATGAACAAAGGATGAGCACGTTCAGTTGAGAAAAGCTTCATGTGCTAAGGTGAAGTCGTGTAGTAGCACCACATGAAAGGCTCAAACATTCCTAGCTAGCAGTTATACTAAACAAGCAATGTTCGTACATGAAACAGTTGTGTAACACGAACTGAAAAGAAAGAATGTCAGTTACAAACGATGCAAGGTCGACGCTACCTGGAACGATCTGGCGACAAGCATACGAAGAAAAGGAATAAGAAGTGGTGACAATGCGAAGGGAAGGAAAAGAAAGACTCACGTTTCTTGCCCTAGTACAAGTAGCGAAGTTTGCCCACACGCTCTGGAGACAAGGATGAAATACAGTACGAGTATATGGGTTAGTAATCGACGACAAGAGGAAGCAATTAGCACACGATCGATTAATAACACATTACTTGTAGTGCATCTGGTGCGTAGAGGAAGAGCCCACAGAAGCAGAAGCCGGATGGCGTCTCTAGAAGCCCCAACATTATTCAGAAAGCCATCACCTGCGAACGATCACACCCAAACTAGGCGGGCTGGATTACGAACGAAAATCAAAGGTCCTCTCGCCAGATCTAGGTTCCTCCTCCCTCCCTTGTATTTCGCAGAGAACGCGCCTGGGAGTTCGTTCTCATACCAAACTGGATTGGATTGGGTGAGTGAGATTGAGATGGGGGGATGATGAGTGTGGGGGCTGGCGGCTCACCTACGCTGGCGTCTAGCTCCCCGGCAGAGCCTGGGATCATCTTTCTGTGCCGCTGACGCGCCGGAGAAGGATCTGAAGGAGGAGGACGGCGCGACGGAGATGGATCCGGCGACGGAGGGGGAAGCCGCCGGGGCACTGCGAGCGGTTTGCTGCCGTGCCGCGTTAGAGGCGGAGACGGGCGGCGCCTCTGGGTCTCTTTGAATAAGAAGTGTCAATTTTGAGCTTCTGTTGGGCTCGGCCCACGAAGCACGCCTTTTCTTTCACGGCTCGTTTTTGGGCCACGCGCGTTTTGGGGCGTGGGGAGAAAAATAACAGAGGCATTTTTTCGGTTAAATCTGTCTACAGACGTACACCAAGCTGGGACGGATATCAATTAAGCGGGGACCTCCGCGCGCCTCCCCTCTCGTTAGGGTTTTCGTCTCCTCCCGGCGGCGCTTTGGCGATCGACGTGGAGACCTCGCTCCCCTGCCTCCTCCGTCCGCTACGGGGTCTAGAGCATTGCCTCTCGACCATCGCCAGCCGGGGAGGAGTGGTTAAAATTTTCCGTCCGCTGCAACCCAGGTTTTCTTGGACAAGAGATCTTGATGGCGGGCTCGGCGTGGATTACTGAAGCTACCGAGCGATGTTGAGAAGATGATGAAGGACTTGGGTCTGAAGGAGGAGGATCTTTCGGACATCGTTGTGGAAGAGGGAGATATTCCAGAGGAGGAAGCTAGATGGATGGCGATCGCGCGAGTCCACAACGGCAAACCATATAGTCAGTATTGGTTCTTCAGGAATATGCGGGTCGCTTGGGATCTCGCTCAAGAGGTGAAATTCCGGCCACTGGTAGACAACCTTTACACCCTTCAGTTTTCATGCTTAGGTGACTAGGAAAGAGTCATGGAGGAGGGGCCATGGACGTTCAAGAACAAGGTAGTGGTGATTGAACCTTACGATGGATACACCAGACCGTCCACCATTGAGTTTAACAAGGTAGAGATTTGGATCCAGATCCACGATCTGCCAGACCTCCTCTTTCGTATGTTAAAACCACGGTCATCAACTGTTGGGGAGTTTATCTATGCCGAGCCAAAATCCCAAGACTTTGAAGGGAATTTCTTCAGAGTGAGGGTTAAAATCGATGTGACTAAACCCTTGAAAAACGCGGTCTCGTTGGTCCTAAAACAGAAGAGGGAGAACTTCCTCGTGAAATATGAGCGGCTTCCTGACTGGTGTGCAGTATGCGGGCATCTTGGCCACTTGTTCAAGGAGTGCGGGACTGGAATCCATCCTACGTCAGCATTGGTGTTCAAAAACCTACGGGCTGATTGGTTCAGGGGGCTAGGAAGAGGGCCGGGTGAAGGGAGAGAAGCAGGAGGCAACAGGGGCAGAGGCAGGTCAATAAGGAACTGAGGTAGGGGCGGAGGCCGCTCAGGCGGTAATGCCAGCTTTAGCACAGACAGTCAAGCTCGGGAGACAACAATGGCGGATGCAAAGGCTAACAGGAAGAGGGATGCCATGGAAGTGATTCAGAATTCAGGAAAAACGGCTACAAACTTGGAGGTGCTTGAAGGGAGTCAGACTTCGGCCCTCCCGCTTGCCATAATACCTCCAAGCCCATCCAAGCAGGATCCAAAGAGAACCAAGACAGCTGTGATCCAAAGTGACAAGAACTCGGGAAAGATTATCACCACCAACAAAAATGATGCGCGTTTGGCGGGCCTCCCAGGGGGGTCGCGCCTGGCGCAATGAGTATCCTAACATGCAATTGTTGTGGGGCTGGCAAACCCGCGACAATTCACGAGCTTCGTGACCTAATGAAGCAACATGCCCCCTCTATCGTTTGTATCTTAGAAACTCAAATCGAGGGCTCCCGTGTGGAGAATCTGGTAGGCACTCTAGGTTTTGAAAAAAGTTTCGCAGTTAGCAGTTCTGGTAGAAGTGGAGGAATTGGTATTTTTTGGAAAGATGAAATAAAGATCGAAGTTATTGGTTATTCTGACTACCATATTGATGTCATTATTGATACACTTGTTGAATTCCAAACAAGAGTTACCTTTGTGTATGGTGAGGCCCAAGTAAACCAGAGATACAAAACGTGGGACACGCTCCGTGGAATAGCTGGTATGAGTAACCTTCCTTGGGCAGTGATCGGAGATTTCAATGAAGTTATACATGCACATGAACATGACGGGGTAGGCCAACGGAGTCAGGCTCAGATGGATGCCTTTCGAGATGCATTGGATACGTGTGGTCTAGCTGATGTTGGCTATAGGGGCACTACCTGGACCTTCGAGAAAAAAGTGGCTGGTGGTACGTACACTAGAGTCAGGCTAGATAGATGCGTGGCCAACACCGCATGGCTATTGGCCTTTCCTTCGGCTGTGGCGGAACATAAGACAATGACCTCATCGGACCATATACCTATCTCGTTGAAGATGATGGACACACATGCATGCAAGAGGGGCCCTAGAACTTTCAAGTATGAAACTTGTTGGGAGAGAGACCCAACTCTAGCGCCAACAATTCAGGCTGGGTGGACATAGACAGAAGGTACCACGGTGCAATCAATGAAAGATCGCTTGTTGCGTGTTTCTGGAGATCTAGCTGCCTGGGACAAGGACCACTTTGGGAACATACGCTGGGAGATTGCACACTTGAAAAAAGAATTGCAGCGGTTGCGCAAGGCTACAGGAAGAACGGGACCTGTCCATGCAGAACTGAAGATCAATGATCGATTAGTAGAACTCTTCCATAGAGAAGAAACGCTATGGAGGCAACGAGCACGAATTTGATTGGCTGGTCCATGAGGACAAAAACACATATTTCTTCCACCTCAGGGCGTGTAGACGCAGGCGGGAGAACAACATTAAGTCATTTTTACGGGGCGAATGGGCAGCTAACAGAAAATGTGGTGGAGATGGAGCAGATGGTTACCTCTTTTTACAAAGATCTATACAACTCAGAGGGGGTGCGGGGGATGGATCAGGTCCTCCAGACGGTCCCTAGTAAGGTCACAGAAGATATGAACGAGATGCTAAACGCTCCTTACACTCCGAAAGAAGTCAAGACGGCACTGTTCCAGATGTTCCCAACCAAAGCCCCTGGCCCGGATGGTTTCCCCGCCCACTTCTTTCAGCATCACTGGGAACTCTATGGAGATGATGTGACCTCGGCAGTCTTGAAAATTGTTGAAGGAACTGAATCAGCAGAGAGCATAAATGACACAGTGTTAGTCCTCATCCCGAAGGTAAAAAAACCCATCTCTACTTTCTCAGTTTCGCCCTATAAGCCTATGCAACGTCTTGTACAAAATTGCATCTAAGGCGATCTCCAACCGGCTGAAATTGGTGCTACCGGAGATTATATCAGAAGAGCAGTCGGCCTTCGTCCGGGAAGACCGATCGCGATAACATCATTACCGAAAGTATGAATGCTTACACTTCATGAAGAGGAACAAAGCAAAGAAACACCAAGCATGTGCCCTTAAACTTGACATGATGAAGGCCTATGATAGAGTTGAATGAAGTTATGTAAAGGCAATCATGCTTAAGTTGGGCTTCAATGAGAGGTGGGTTAATATTATCATGAATCTTGTTACATCAGTTAAGTTTCTGTCATGTTCAACGGGAAGAAGCTAGAAGAGTTTGTTCCATCCGAGGGATAAGACAAGGGACCCGATTTCTCCATACTTGTTTTCTTTGGCAGCAGAGGGCCTTTCGTGCCTCCTAAAATCCAGAGAGTCATCCGGTTTGCATGGGCTACAAGTGGCACCGTCGGCGCCACCCGGTAAACCATCTTTTATTCTTGATGACAGCTGCTTTGTTCTTCAAGGCAAGTTGCGAGGAAGCCTCCGAGGTGAACCTAGTTTTAGACCAATCTTGTCATGCTAAATCATCGATCTATTTTAGCAAGGGGTGCAGGACAGCTTAAGGTTGGAAGTGAAGAACCGCTGAATGTTCCTAATGAAACTTTGAATGAAAAATATTTGGGCATGCCATCGGATATTGGGAGTTCAAAGAATGGAGCCTTCAAGTATCTAAAGGATCGGTTATGGAGCAAAATCCAAGGATGGATTGAAAATGCCTTATCGAAATTTGGAAAAGAGGTGCTAGTGAAATCGATAGCCCAAAGCGGTCCCATTATTTTCCATGTCATGTTTTAAACTCCTAGAGGTCTTTGTGAACACCTAAACATGTTAGTGAGGAAATTTTGGTGGGGAAGTAAAAATGGAAATCGTAAGCCGCATTGGGTCTCTTGGAAAACTATGACACAACCAAAGAGTATGGGGGGCCTCGGTTTCAAAGACTTTGAGTTATTCAACTTAGCCATGTTGGCTCGGCAAGCATGGAGACTCCTGCAGTTTCCAGACTCTCACAGTGGAAGAATCCTAAAAAGCATCTACTATCCAAAATCTACTATCCTTGAAGCAACACTAGGGGGTCACCCTAGCCAAGTTTGGCGCGCGGTGGTGGAAGGTATAGACACACTGAAAGTTGGACTGATAAAGCGGATTGGAAACGGTGAATCTACAAGTGTATGGGATGACAACTGGCTCCCTAGGGACGAGATGATGAGACCCTACGGTTGCATCTCCCCCAATCCACCGACGTTGGTCAGTGAACTTATCAATGCCACGACGGCCTCGTGGGACAGACAGAGGATTTCGACGTGTTCATGCCTATGGACGCACATGTGATAATGAGCATCCCCATATGTACATGGAATACACAAGATTTCTGGTGTTGGCACTTCGAGAAGAGCGGAAACTTCACAGTCCGGTCAGCTTATAATATGATGGTGGCAATTCGACAGAGAAGGGAGGCATGGCTCAAGGCTCGCCATGAGACGCCGTCCTCCATGAAGGAAACCACCCTGTGGAAAACAATGTGGAAAACACAAGTACCATGCAAAGTTAGCATGTTCCTATGGCGCTTGTCAAAGCATTCTCTTCCTAATAATGACGTTCGGGCGCATCGACACATGGCAGACTCCAACGCTTGTGGCTTCTGCGGAGCCGAGGACTCTTGGAAACATTCATTGATCGACTGCACCATGTCTAGGTGCACTTGGGCCATGGTTGATGAGGAGCTGGCTCAAGTGATCGCGACAACGATGGAACCAAATGCTAAACAATGGCTTTTCACACACATAGAAGCGCTACCCCATGAGCAGTTTGTGAAGCTTTCGGTAACACTATGGGCGATTTGGGCGGCGAGACGGAAAGCTATTCATGAAGGGATATTCCAGAGCCCGAATGCAATATGTAGTTTCATCAACCACTATCTACAAGAACTGAATATGATCAAGGAGGTGGTGAAGCCTCACGCGCGAACCACAGTTGCTCCCAGAGGTGAACCTGTGGCTAGACCTAAAGCCCCTTTCTTTGGATTTTATAAGGTTCATGTTGATGCAGGGGTGCACTTTGCTAGTCGAGCGCTTGTTGTATGCGAGGATGGCGCGGGAAGGTATATGGGCAGCTCAACCCTAGTCATAGAGGGGATGCATGATCCAGCGATGTTGGAGGTGATAGCATGCAGGGAAGCATTGGCTCTAGCGGCTGATCTGAATATCAATAACTTGGTGATAGCTTCTGATTTGAAGCAAGCGGTGAATGACATCAACAATGAAGCGACGGGTAGTAGTGGTGCAATAATCAGACAGATCAAGTCTAGGTCTTTGCTTTTTAATTGTAATTTTACTTACGAAAGTCGTGCTGCTAATTTTGAAGCACATGCTTTAGCCAAACATTCTCGTAGGCTTCAGCAGGGTCGTCATGTATGGTTTGACCAACCTCATGACCAACATTGTATCCCACTTTCTGTGGCTTTTGATGAATAAATTTGGTCGTCCCCTAAAAAAAAAGGTTAAATCTGTCTACAAATTTCTAGCGGATCTGAAGTTAAAGAATGAAGCTTTGTTACAGCCTGTTGTGTGGGCAAATGAACACACTCTTGATGAGGAAAGGGCTTGGACTTCACTCTGGAACATGAAGATTCCATCAAAGATAAAAGTGTTGTTGTGGAGATTGTGCCATGAAACTATACCAACAGCTGATTTACTCCATCACCGAAACATGTCCAACATAACTTCCATTGTTTCTTCTGAGCATAGAGACGAAACACTCCTCACCATCACACAATCAATCAGAGCATGTTTCCAACTATCCTCGGCTGCGCAAAAAGCACAGACCCTCGCAATCTCGCTAAGCACGCTTTAACTCTTGGGGTTTGGACGCCATGTTTGGTTGGGCCAACATGGGGAGCTGCACTTTCTACTTGTAAACCTTTTGATCACTTAATAAAGCTTGGTGAGGTTGTCTAAAAAAAGGAACATGCCAGTGTTACTCAAAAAAGCAACATGTCTGTGCGTTGCAATGCGAGAGTAAATATTTTTTACCCGAGCCATTGTTCTTATTTCGATTCAATTTTGGTTCTGATTCGTAATATTGATGGCGTGCAGCTACGACCAGACTCGAGATAGCAACCGGACGGTGCCGTTCGACACCGAGGAGGCGCGTCTATAAATTAAGTCTATTTAAGAAACTCTATATGTGTCACTGTCACATACAGCGGATAAAACACAAATTAAGATCCTATGTATTGATTCCAATATTATTCATGGCTATCAGAAGAATTGTTTGGATATTTTCAAAATTAATCTTCATGTACTTCCGATGTTCATCAATTTTATAAGTGTATGTATATGCTATAAAAATTATTTGTATCACTATAAGAAAGAATTATGTACTCCGTTGGTAAGTACTCGTGTGAATTTCGCCAAAAAACGTGCGTAGGGTCTTCGATCATTGGACATGTATGTAGGTTGCACCCTAAATAGCATTTTTTTAATAGTTAATAGATAAAAATAACATCATATTCAGATTCTACACATTTTTCTAATTAAATTTCATATATAACATGTTGAAATTGGAGTTAGGTTTTAAAGATATGATTATTTTGAAAAATATTTATTTCAGATAGACTGTGGGTTTATTAACGCAAATATTAGAGGGTTTTATGTAAAAATTCAAAACAATTCGCTATGACTTAAAGTTGAATTGTGGGTTAATTAGTATAAAAGTCAAGTGGCTTTATGTAAAGTGAGAAAACAATTTGTCCCGACCTAAAGATAGACTGCGGGTTGATTTCAATAAACTGCCGGGGCTGTTTTGCAAAAAGGCGTGACAGACAAATAGAAGCGTTCCGTGCTTTATTATTAGGTAGAGATGACTGGCTAGATGGCAATGGGTACCCATTACCCACGTACCCTGCGGGTAAAAACCCTATTAGGGTAAGGGTATGGGACAAAAAGTTACCCATGGGTATATAAACAGGGAAATCTGAAACCCATCGGGTAGAGCGGGTACGGGTATGGGATCGTATAACTCATACTCACATACCCATGTACCCATATAAAATCTATGTGAATTCAAAATTATCTCTATAGTCTACACTTTGTCGTGAATTTGTGAACTATGAGACGCCGTTTTGATGTGTTGTTGTTTATGAGAAAGTGATTTTTTATTAAATTTGTTATTGTTTATAAGTCTGCGTTGTTGTAAATTATGATTTTATGTTGTTGTTTATGAAGACGAGTCATTCAAATTGATGGTGTGCAAACAGGGGTAATTCTACCCGCGGGTACCCATCTACCCTGCCGGGTAATGGGTATGGTAAAAAATTGTACCCGTTGAAGGATATGAGTAAGGGTGATGGGTAAGCTTAAGAGGGACGGGTAAGGGTATGGGGTAGCTCCACCCGTACCCATACACCCTGCGGGTGCCATCCCTAGCATGTCCACGCACCAAAATGTGCATCCCACTAAAAAAAGTGCATCATAAAATGACTTGTTTTAGCAACCATCGTAAGATGACTAAGGTGCTAGCTTGGTGCCGGATTAGATACTAGTACTATGAAGCATATATCTAAAATGTTCATAGTGTAGTGGAAAAGTGATCTTTGTAAATTCAAAATGTTCATTGTGTATTTCCCAAAAAATGGTCATCATGCATTGAAATATTCTCACATATTAAAATAATTGTTTGTCGTGTATTTTTAAAATGTTTATCATGTATATAAGATATGCTTAGTGTAATAAAAATTGTACGTCATGTTAAATTTTTCTTCGTATATTGAAAAACATATTTATCACATATAAAAAACTGTTCATCGCGATTTAGAAAATGTTCACAGTGTATTTTCAGAATGTTCATGGGGTAATTAAAAATGTGCATACTTTATTTTCAAAAAAGGCTCAACATGTATTGAAGATTAGTTGTTGTGTATTAAAAAACCTTTCCATCATGTATTTCAAAAATAATTCATAGTGTAATTGAAGAAAAATTATCACGCCTCTGCTCACTCGTAGGGGTCCAGACCCCCACAAAGGGGGAGGGAGTCGACTGAACATCTCAGCCATTGGCGTGTTAAAAAGATTCCTCATGCATTAAAAAGTATTCCATATTAATAAAATGTTCATCATGTCTTCTAAAAATGTTCATCGTGTTACTGAAAATACCGGTTATGTATTGAAAAATGTTTACATGCATTTACAAAAAGTTAGTGCGGATAATATGTTGTTCAAACCTTTTAGGTAATGTTCAAGTGATTTCCAAAAATATTCACATAGTTTAAACAATATTAATGCAATTTTTACTAAGTGTTTTCTGCACATATAATAATTATTAGTGTTTTTTGAAAAATAAGAAATCTCGGAAAATGTTTGTTTGTTGTTAAATAAAAAAGGTAATTGGAATAAAAGGAAAAACTAATGGAAAGAATTGGAAAAACAAGAAGGAAAGGGAGCGAAAACATTTTGGAAAATACATGTTGAACTTCACTGCTCCTATAAAAAGGCGAGTTGGTGATGATGGTGTGTCTCTTTTAAACAAGGATATTCTTGCATGGAGGGCAGCTCGGGATCAGCTGACTTCATGCCATTTGTACCGTCCGATCTGGAATGTAGGCCTGAGAGCGACAGGTTGTCCACAAACCACTTAACTTGCACTTTTGTAAAAGCACCCCGTGCCACGGGGAGAGTCTAGAGGTTCTCCTTCTCCCGCGAAAGAAACTTTCTTGAGAGCCTCTCCTAAATCCTCCTCGTTGGCCCCTCCCCTCTCTTCCTAGGCGAACCGCCGAAGTTGATTTGGTCGACGGTCCCACCCCTTGCATACAATTGTAGTTCGGCTCTCGGTATACCAGTTTTGGCTCCAAGCTTGCCCCGGTTTCTCTCCTTTTAGATCTGGCTTGGTCGTGCAGGCCATCTGATACTGAGACGATAGCAGGTAGCTTCCATGTCCAAGCTAGTTTAGGTTACTTTGTTTTCCATTTGTGGCTGCTGGGATTGATTTCCTTTTGTGTCAGCTTTGGTTCTCAACCTCCAACACGAGGCTTTTTCTTCCAAGGTGACATGGAGGCTACCAGGGGAAGGGTAGCCATGAGTAGGCCCAGATGTTGCGGGTGCAAAGAAATCTACCAGCGATGAGCTACTTGTTCTCGGTGACGTCAGTGCCAACTACCTCGAGCTATTGTGTTTGTTCCCAACCACACTCATTCCTCCGTAAGTTATGTGTTCTCCTGTTAGATCCATGTGATTGTTTATTTTCTGGAGCATATATGTGTATTTTTTTTGAAACGCGGTCCCTTAGGGCCCGATTCATTAAAAAAGGTCGAAGAGAGGTGCCCAGTTAATTAACGGAAAACCGGGCGAAAACCGTCAACATGTCCGCAAAAACAAGGCACACAGGTGTTCATGGTGTAATTTGGCTAATGGTCTGTATGATTGGCCAAATTAATTTAAATGAATGTGGTTGGATTATTCGTTCATACATATATCTACCCTTGCTGTTTAATTCAAAATGCAGGCGTGGTCATAGTCCAGTGCAGATGATACATCAGGAGATCAGGTGCACTGAAGCTATTTACTCAGGACAAATATATGTGATTTTGCAAGGATTAGCGGCTACTTGGACAAATTCTCGTACGCTGGCTAAACTGTGGTTGCTAAGATGAAGGATTCTTGCATGAGCTATGGAGTCAAGTATTAGAAGATGCAACAATACATGATGAATGATCAATCATTATTAGCCGGTGTGATTAGCGACCTTGCCGGAGTATTTTATTATTTTCCTTGTAGGCTCAAAGGTATTTATATGTATGTGTATAACTTGGGCTGCGATTGCTACGTGGACGGTATTTTTTATGTATTCATATAAGGAAAAGAGTAGTATACATGGTAACCGAGTCAGATCCTGATCGGTTTAGTTTTGGAGTTCTATACTTGTACGACAAGTACTTCTGTATACGCCAAGTCCCGCGTGCCTTAATAAATAGGCCATGGCCGATTGAGAAAAACAGCAATCGATCTATCAATACAAACATTACTTTTTCACGTATGTCTTTTCTCTATCGTTATTCTCTGCCGAGCCCTAGCAGCCCTAGGGTTTGGCGATCTTTACCGTTTTGGCGCTGAAAAGCGGCGGTTCTCCTCCACGAAAGTGAGGGATCTTTGTTGGTTTGCTCGGAAAGCAATCGTTCGTCGTCACGAAAGCACGACAATTATCTTGGTGTTGCGCGGCGATTTCCCGTGCCAACACAATTGGCGACTCCGTTGAGGACGAGAAGAAGAAGAGGCACACGATGAATACCGAGTCCAGGAACGGGAGCGACATCGACCCGGAGAACGTCATCGCCGTCACACTCGACGATCTGTCTGAAGATGATCGGCGCGAGCTTGAACAAGAGTTTAAGAAAGAGATGGCCGAGCGACTAAAATTAAAGTTGACTGGATACTGCAAGACAAAGATCGGCGTCGTCAAGAAGGTACATATGCCGAACCCTTCAGATTCGATCAACACCGAGGTAAAAAAGTCAACCGAAGAAATTTCCCATCTAATTAATATGTGTGTAGCTACCAAGTATGATTCTGATGTGAAAACTACGACACACACAATTACTCAATCAGTAGCTAATAGAATTGAAGAATTTAAGGAGCAGCTTCACAAAGATTTTGAAAATATTTTACCTAGTCATGTTCGGTCGTTAGTGCTGCAAATCAACGATGATTATTCTGAGAAAATACCGATTGAGAATAGTGGCTTCATTAACTTTCCTAGTAATAATCATACACCTGGAGCATCGGCTAATAACATTGTGCAGCCCCATGTTCCTTTAAATAGCGATCAAGGTGGCCGGAACTATGTGAGCAGTTTGGCTAATAATTTTATGCCTAGGGTAGTTGCCCCTACTATCTCAACTTCGGTTCCACAAACTCACAACAGCAATAACCGAAGTGCTAGTTCTAATTCTAGTTTGCAACAACTTTTTGATCCAACTGTAGAATATAGTACACCACCACTATTGACTGTCAGTACCGGGATTCCGTGCGGGCCGGTACCTGATTCATATTTTAATGGGTCTCCGTTGCAAGCATCACAAGCTCAAATTTCTTTGCCGGAGTTTCCATCACGTGCTAGCATTCCATCTTCTCCACAAACTAGTTCTCAACAGCCGAATAATAGTTTTAAGGATAAGCTTGCTAGTATACTAAGAGAATTCGGTTTAGAACCTAAGAGTAAAGCACATGCATATCAAAAACCATACCCTGATTACTTTGACTCGACACCATATCCTCGTGGTTTTAGAATTCCAGATTTTGTTAAATTTATGGGGGAAGATGGTAGATCTACTTTTGAGCATATCGGACAATTTTTAGCCCAATGTTGTGATATCGGCACATCGGATGTTTATAGGATTAAATTGTTTCCGTTGTCTTTGTCCGGTATTGCATTTACTTGGTTTACATCGCTTGCTCCTAATTCTATTTCAACATGGGCACAATTGAGCAAAAATTTCATGAGTACTTTTATAGCGGTGAAACAGAACTTGACTTTCAGATTTAACTATGGTTAGGCAGAAATATAATGAGCATGTTCATGATTATATTAGGAGGTTTAGGGATGTCAAAAACCGATGTTTCAGCTTGACCATAGCTGAAAAGGATTTAGCCGATCTTGCCTTTTCGGGTCTTATTGCTCATATTAAGGATAAACTAGAAGGGCAAGAATTTTTAGATGTTAATCAAGTTTTGCGAGAGGCTTTGGCGCAAGAAAACCGGACTAAGAAGATTAAACAATATAGCCGGTTTGAAGATAATATTGATAATGAGAAGGATAATCATGTAGGTAATGCCTTTGATTATGATAGTAATTCGGCTAGTGAAGTTGACGTTAATATATGTGTAGCCGAATGGATTCCAGCGTCAAAGTCAAAACCCTTTGCATGTTCTGCTTTGAAGCCCACGCCTGCTAGAGGAGATGAAACAAAATACACTTTTGATGTTAGCAAGTGTGATAGAATTTTTGATATGTTACTGCAAAATAAAATAATTAGAGTGAGAGAGGGCCATGTAATTCCATCTCTAGAAGAGTTGGGTAGACGAGCTTATTGTAAGTGGCACAATTCTTTCTCTCATGCTACTAATGATTGTAACATGTCTCGTCGACAGGTGCAATCGGCCATTAATGAAGGACGATTGACATTTACAGAAAGTTCTAAGATAAAGCTTGATAGTGACCCTTTTTCCATCAATGTGGTCGAGCTGAAGAGTAAGAAAATGCTTATTCGGTCGGATCAGACCCGAATCTACAAGAAGAAAAGAATGTTGTTGATGATAGTGCTCCTCCAAGGATGATCAAACCAAAAAATCCAGAAGTAGGAATGTGGAAAGTCAATGGAAGAAGGAAACAAGCTCCAAGACCAAAGTCGACAGTTAGCCTGTTGTTGGAAAAGTACACCTCACACAAGGCAAGCAATGTGTTTAATCGGCGTGGAGGTAATAAGTGTCCTAGATCTCCTTCTAGAACTACCAGTCATGAGCGACGGCAAGGAAATTCATATGACCAACAGATGTATTTTAAAATGGATCCGACATATGGGGGATGCGCACCTCCTATTTATCCACGGTTTCCTCCGTGGGATTTTAATCCTTGGGCGCCATATCCTACAAGGCCAGTGTGTTATTCTCGACCAGAGTGGATTCCAGCAGGGCCAATGTACAGGAAACCGTTGCATGAAAAAGGGGTTCGGTTTAATCAGGAAGCGAGACCACGTGATGGCAATGTAATCCGTGGTAATGATGACATGGTGGTCTTGGGAACTTCAAACTCGCCTAGGAGGCACAATACAAATGGCATAATTCATAGAGGTGATAAGAAGTTTGTGTGGGTGCCGGTGAGGCATGCTGAATCTAAGTCTATACAAAGTTCAAATGATTTGGATGCTTTTAATGTTATGAAACTTGGTGAACACCAATCGGCTGCAAGTGTAGAGAATAGTCCAGAAACAAGAGACATTGATGCATCTAAGTTAGAGGCTAAGGTGCACACACGTTCAGAGAAGGAAGTTGTACATGCTAGTACTAATGAGTCGGCTGATGCATGTGCCGATATATTCACTGGAGGCAGTGGGCAATATGGAACTACGAGTACATATGATTAGTGGATGATTTCTTCGGCCAATAACAAAATATTTGCTCCCAGAACAACAGTACGACAGTATAGGCCGAGAGACTCTGGGGGCAGCAGAATTATTTCAGCTGCAATAGGGACTAAACCAGGAACTCGGTGGTGTCCCATGGGACTCACACATACTAAGAAACAGCATGTCCAGCGACTACGAGCATTTAGAATGAAAGAAGAGATAGCCAAGAAGAATCGCTTGTTCGATCGACAAAAACCAATGGTGCCGAAGATGACATGGATGGAGAAACGTGTTGTGGAGAAGTTGCCAAAATCTCCCAATGGAAAATATTCAAAAAGTTACTATCCTAGCATGTCAAAGGAGGCTTGGGATAATGTGGCCGATATATTATTCTAAATATCTCCCTAAGAAAATTTGGCTGACATATTATTTGAATATATCTCCAAAGAGGAAATTGGCCGATGTGCTATTTGGACATCACCCTTAAACAAATTATATGGCCGGTGAAGTTATCGAAGCCTTCCTATGGAAATGTGATAGTGTTTTTGGTGAATACAATTATACCAAAAACAGAGGGCATGTGTTCATGGTGTAATTTGGCTAATAGTCTGTATGATCAGCCAAATTAATTTAAATGAATGTGGTCGGATTATTCGTTCATACATATATCTACCCTTGCTGTTTAATTCAAAATGCAGGCGTGGTCATAGTCCAGTGCAGATGATACATCAGGAGATCAGGTGCACTGAAGCTATTTACTCAGGACAAATATATGTGATTTTGCAAGGATTAGCGGCTACTTGGACAAATTCTCGTACGCTGGCTAAACTTTGGTTGCTAAGATGAAGGATTCTTGCATGAGCTATGGAGTCACGTATGAGAAGATGCAACAATACATGATGAATGATCAATCATTATTAGCCGGTGTGATTAGCGACCTTGCCGAAGTATTTTATTAGTTTCCTTGTAGGCTCAAAGGTATTTATACGTATGTGTATAACTTGGGCTGCGATTGC
This sequence comes from Aegilops bicornis, assembly GCA_021605145.1. Classification (NCBI taxonomy): domain Eukaryota; kingdom Viridiplantae; phylum Streptophyta; class Magnoliopsida; order Poales; family Poaceae; genus Aegilops; species Aegilops bicornis. Next base: position 839,186,090 of record CM038670.1, read on the forward strand.
GACGTGGCCGGAATATTTTATATATTCATATAAGGCAAAGAGTAGTATACATGGTAACCGAGTTAGATCCTGATCGGTTTAGTTTTGGAGTTCTATACTTGTACGATAAGTACTTCTGTATACGCCAAATCCCGCGTGCCTTAATAAATAGGCCATGGCCGATTGAGAAAAACAGCAATCGATCTATCAATACAAACATTACTTTTTCACGTATGTCTTTTTCTCTATCGTTATTCTCTGCCGAGCCCTAGCAGCCCTAGGGTTTGGCGATCTTTGCCGTTTTGCGCTGAAAAGCGGCCGGTTCTCCTCCACGAAAGTGAGGGATCTTTGTTGCTTTGCTCGGAAAGCAATCGTTCATCGTCACGAAAGCACGACAATTATCTTGGTGTTGCGCGGCGATTTCCCGTGCCAACAACAGGGCGACCTGGCAACCCACACAAGAACGCACACACGCCGTCGAAGAGAAAACCACGAACAAGCGTCGAGGCCTGCGTCGGTCGATGCCAAACAGTCCACCGCACACGCCGGCGACCAGGCAGCTCCGACTCTGTCGACGAGCATTGTAGGGGAAAGTACTGGCCCAAGGCCGAGCCGCACCGGAGCCGACCAATTGCTCCTCGGTCATCGCTAAGCCGCTGAAGCACCTCCTCCGCAGCTCCGACTTCAGGAAGACAAATGAGGCCCGCAACCCCTTGAACACGCCGGATGAGACCGACTACCAAAGCTCGGCAGCCGCCTAACTCGCTCGAAGCCGCCATCGTTGCCACACTAGAAGTCGCAAGAACATCCACATTGCCGGACAGACAGCGGCCGACCGCAATGCCGCGAGCGTCCAGCCCAAGGAAAGTGCAAACGGGATCCAATGCTCTTCAAGGCGACGCCCCAAAGGAGGAAGCGACGATGCCGACGCCGTCGCCCGAACCGACTAGGCCTTAGGCTTTCACCCGAAGAGCTGGAACCGAGGATGTGCAGGGGGTGGACTCCACGACGGCGCCTCCAAGAAGGTGACACGACATCCGCAGACGCCGACGCCGTCGGCCGGTAGAAACCCGGCAAGCCTTCGCCCGGAGCACCGCCCAACACCACACCCTCACGCACTGCACCTCCGCTGACCCGCACACCTCCCACGAAGCCATCGCGCCATGACCAAGCAGAAGCCACCACCACACCACTGGTCTCACCGACCGGAGACACAGGCAGGCGGTTAGCACACCTCGACGACGTCTTCAAGAAGAGCGCGACACCCGAGTGTGTCGCCGTCGCCGGCCCCGGCCAGAAGCCCGAGGCAGAGCTTTCGCCCGGCGCTGCCACACTGTCTGCTGAGCCCAAGCCCGGCCGGACCACCAAACAGCCTCTCGCCGCAACGAAGCAGCCAGATCCGGAGAACCCAGGGCCGGCCAGAGCCAGCCACGCACGCCCGGAGCTTCCACCCCCCGCCATCCGCCGGATCCACAGCACCAGGAGCTGCCGGAGCACCACCAAGATGCCGCCGGGCCGAGCACCACCATCACGCGGGGACCGTGGCGCCGCACATCGCCACACCAGGTCCGCACTTGGTCGCGCCTTTACTCCACCACCGGAGCTGCCAGCCATACGGAGCGAGCCCATCGAGCAGCACCGATCGAGCACCAAGTCCGCCGAGCCGAGCACGCCCAGCCACGGCCAGCCACCACCGTCCCTGCAGCATCACCGCTGGAGCAGTGGAGCAGCGCCGCCCATTGTCGAAGCAGCGATCGAGAATCCCGCCGCTGCCGCGCCGCTGGCTTTGCCCGGCGAGCGCCTCAGCGGCGGCGAGAGGAGAGGAGGCGCAGGGGCCTGCTCGAGCCAGGGGCGCCCAGTGCGGCGGCGGCCGCACGGGAGGCCAGGACAGGAAGAGGGGGAGGGCCGGACTCGAACTCCTCCGCGGGGAGAGGGCCGGCGAAGACGGCGCCGGGCTTCGGGATGGATGGAGAGAGGACGCCGGGAGGGACCCGGATCTGTGCTTGGCTGGGCCTGAGGTGGCCGGAGGGAAGAGATCAGCCGTCGGCGGCGGCGCCTGCACCTGCGCAAGCGCGAGCGCGAGACCTTGGTGTGCAGGCTGCCTCCAGCAGCGGCTGGCCGTGTCAAGCAAAATATGCATATATGTGTATGAGATTTGTTCATTGTGTGATAACCATGGTCTCTCCTTAACATGCAAATTTGTGAAATTTTTAGAGACGAATCAGTTGTGGATCTGCAAGGTACCTCATGAAGTGCAGATTTAACCTTTCTAATCGATTCTTGGCCAAAACTTTAAAAGTTTATGAAATTTCTTATGCTCTATTCCCTGATGTAATTACCACTAGGTCATTGATGGCGCGCGTTGATGCGCCCATTAATTTTAGCGCTAATGGCAGGGACTGATGCAAGTGTATGGAAATATAAGTAATGTGAGTTTGTAAGTAAATTGGCAAGGAGTAATCTACATATTTGTCACTAATTTTTGAAGTGATATGTGTTGTATAAGAATTAGACAATTACTATTGGACTGCTATGTTCCTATGGCGGTGAGCTAGTATACGTGAGTTTATACATTATTATGTGGAATTAGCTGGGGTTGCAGTGGTATGGATTTAGTCATGCGTCGGAGCATACTTGCAGAATGACCGTGTTAGTGATCACAATCCGAGCACAATGTAGCCTTTTATTCATATAAGTTGATCTTGGAAACATTGATGCAGATCTATTTGACAAAGAAGTACATCTGGAACATTTCAGCATGAACACCATGGACCTCAAATATCAGGCAAAATAAACGTAAGTAACCTAGACTGTAGCTACATGATCTAAATAATAATCATCCTTCAGGCCATGATCGTCTATACACTACTAAACACACTGAATTTTTTATTTGAAGATGTACAGTTGAGCTTTTGATCACTACAAGGTCCTGCACATCAATGTAGTAAGCCCAATTATTCCATCTTCATTGGACATGTCCTATATCCGAATATATTGGCCGTTTCAATGAAACGATGCACTCTCTACTTGGCTCATAGCAGCACTTGACATCCTGCTGTTTTTCCCTCTAGTTATGTGGATGGTCTCAGGGACTAAATTTGAACTCTTGTCCTGGTTCATAACCCCAAATATCTAGATACTGCATTTCTCTTGCTTTTTATGAGGAGGCGTTCAAATTTCAAAGCAGGCGTGAACCAAGGCATTCTAAAGTGAGTCATAGCACACACTGCCATCTTTATGCACTTCTACGGTTTGTTCAGCATGTCCCTAAAAATGGGTAGCCATTGTAAGGTAACAAATAAAGAACATCAATCCTTCTAAATATTTTGAAATCCGGTCGTTGCAATACAATATGCACATGCTATTCTACAATCTAACAATTATATTTTGCAATCAGAAAAAGTTTGGTACTGCACTTATTTTATCACATAAATCATATGAATTCATGATCAATTTTGTCTTCTTACATGGAACTATCATCAATCACAATCAGAAATCAATAGGTGCATCAATTTTTTCAGAAATCAAATAGAGTAACATTCATCTCCAGCTGCCAAATATCAAAGTATAAGCATGGCAAGAAACCTTGTCCATATGTGATATCGGCACACAGCAAGAGGATTATACCTGTCTTCGTAACTTCTAGGTGGGGCAAGATCTAACATAACTTGGGACTAAATATATACGACACTAACCTGTTGGTTAGTCATTGGAGGTTAAAAAAATCTGCTGCAAGGTAGAAACCAACACAGGGGACAACACAAAACCAACAGTACCAAGCTCGAATTTGTCGCCCTACAACAACTGCATTCATCTGGAATATCAGCATAAAGCAATCACAAATACACAATGTATTTATAACACAATTGCCACAGAAGTATAATTACAAGTGTGAGTACATATCATTATAGTAGGTGAAAAGGACATGGTTATAGTAAGTGAACTATGCACTTTGTGAAACAATAATGGACCATAGAACATAGGAGGAGGAAGTGGGGAGGCAGATTAGTGCTTTCATAAAAAATTCTAACACTGTAACCATTAGCACTTTCAGCATTTCCAATATGTGGTCTCATCAAATTATAACATTGGAGCAATTATAAACTTATAGGGGATCAGGAACAACAGGATGATGCCAATTCTGACATGGATGGATTTGCATGGGACAGGGGAAGAAATTATGATCAGACCTGTTGCGAGATGTCGACAAGGGTGGTGGAGAAGCTCCTCACTGGGAGCCACTGCTGTAAATCGCCATCGCCTCAGGCCCACCATCTGCATCACCTCTCATCAGCACCACCGGGCAAGTCGCCGCTTGATACGTCTCCAACGTATCTATAATTTTTGCTTGTTCCATGTTGTTATATTATCATTCTTGGATGTTTTACAATCATTTTATAGTAAATTTTATCATTTTTATGGGACTAACCCCTATTGACATAATGCCCAGTGCCAGTTGCTGATTTTTGCTTGCTTTTTGCTTCGTAGAATATCAGTACCAAACGGAGTCCAAACGCAGCAAAACTTTTTGGAGAATTTTTTTGAGCCAGAGGACACCTGATGGGCCAAAGAAGTACCAGAGGGGGACTCCGAAGGGAGCACAACCCACCAGGGCGTGCCCAGGAGCCCAGGCACGCCCAGCCCACCTCGGTGGCCTCCCGCACCGCCTCTTCGCCCTATAAATACCAAAATATTCCAGAAACCCTAGGGGAGTAGATGAAACACAATTCCAGTCACCGCAAGTTCCAAAATCACGAGACCCAATCTAGACACCATCATAGAGGGGTTCATCATCCTCATTGGTGCCTCTCGGATGATGCGTGAGTAGTTCATCATAGACCCTCTGGGTCCGTAGGTAGTAGTTAGATGGCTTCCTCTCTCTCTTTTGATTCTCAATAGAATGGTCTCTCGGAGATCTATTTGATGTAACTCTTTTTTGTGGTGTGTTTGTTGGGATCCGATGAACTTTGAGTTTATGATCAGATCTATATCCATGAATATTATATGAGTCTTCCTTTGATCTCTTATATGCATGATTATTTATAGCCTCGTATTTCTTCTTCAAATCTTTGGTTTAGTTAGGCCGACTAGATTGATTTTTCTTGCCATGGGAAGAGGTTCTTTGTGATGGGTTCGATCGTGCGGTGTTCTTTCCTAGTGACAGAAGAGGCAGCAAGACACACATGTATCGTTGCTATTAAGGATAACAAGATGGGGTCTATTCCCACATGAATAGATCTTGTCTACATCATGTCATCGTTCTTATTGCATTACTCTATTTTTTCATGAACTTAATACACTAGATGCATGCTGGATAGCGGTTGATGTGTGCAGTAATAGTAGTAGATGCAGGCTGGAGTCGGTCTACTAATCTTGGACATGATGCCTATATATTGATCATTGCCTGGATATCGTCATAATTATTTGAGGTTCTATCAATTGCCCAACAGTAGTTTGTTTACCCACCGTGTGCTATTTTCTTGAGAGAAGCCACTAGTGAAATCTACGGCCCCCGGGTCTATTCTTTATCTTATTTGCTTTCCAATCTATTATTTACCACTTTTGTTTTCAGATCTATTATTCCAAAAACCCAAAAATACATTGCTGCACCTTTTATTTGCATCTTTTATTTCACGTTTTATCGAGAGTTATTTATCCAATCTATCACAATTTTTATGCCGTCAACTTGATAATTTCTAGCGCCGTTAGCCGAAAAGGGATTGACAACCCCTTATAAGCGTCGGGTTGCAAGTATTTGTTTCTTTATGTGTAGGTACCGATTACATAGTGTTGCTTGCTTCTCCTACTGGATTAATACCTTGGTTTCATAACTGAGGGAAATACCTACCGTAGTTGTGCTGCATCATCCCTTCCTTTTTGGGGAAATACAGACGTAGTTCAAGCGACATCACCGCTATGGCATCACGCCCACTATGATCGCCGCCTCTCAACAGGTCCATCGAGAAGAGAACTGGATCCGTCGCAACTAATAGCATCGGGAAGAAACAATAGAATCAACAAATATGAGTTTCGGATTTGAGGGAGAGAAAAGGAGTGGAGAAGATGAAGTAGATGCATGGCTAAGTGATGAAAGGGCGGGGAAGGAAGAATTGGGCGGAGGGAATATGGACACGCGTGGATTAAGAAAGAGCCATGGACATGTAAATGACTTAATGACATGCAATTATCCGCCGCACCATTAAAGTCTCACAACATTGATTTTCTTCCTCAATCTCAGCTATCGGACTTGAATCGACAATGACGATTCAACTGCACCGTGGCGTTGCCCAGCGAGGTCACACGGTCATGGACCAGGCATACGCATCTCTGATCGGTGAGGTGCCGAGGTGTGAGGCGCTCGCATCACAGTCGCACTCCACCGCTTCGCTTCGCCGTGAGGCGTGCGTGTTTTATCCTTCCGATGATGAAGTGATGAAGAGAAATTGGATGGTACCGGGCGCCCAAATAGCTGGTTTTTATCGAGCATCGACCAGTCTGTGTAGCGCTCGGTAGCCTGAAGGTGCATCTAACGCCAAGAGCGTCGAACAAAAGATCTGATGGTTGAAAACACCGAGGGCATGAGAGGGCGGAAAGATGGCTAGTCCGTGTAGCGCCTCGGTGGGCCTGAAGGTGCATCCAATGACCAAGAGTGTCCACAACAAAAGATCTGATGGTTGAAAACATTGAGGGCATGAGAGGGCTGGAAAGATGCACGGTTATAATGTCTCTAAATATTTGCTATTCTATACTATTTTTCCATTTCGATCCATATATGCGTTTGTTCTTTGTTGTAGCAATATTAGAGGCAACACGTATGATTTACTCTATTAGTTTGTTAGCTCAATAATTCAGTCCAGTTCATTCTCGGTTAGTCAATTTGCCAACTTTGTGTTTTTAAATAAGTTGACAGTTTAGTTAATTGGGTTGGGCATATTGTTCGAAATTTTCAGTAAACTTTACATAGAGGTATGTATTCAATATAAACATCACGACTCAATTTCGCTCTAGATATATTATTTTATGAAATATAGCGCCTTTGGGTTGGATGAACAAATGGTTAAGGAATCTTATGAGGTAGTATATTTTATATTTTTCCTTTCTTTACATTGGGATATGGAAAGGGAGCAAAGGAAAAGGCAAAGGTTGGTCCATGAAGTTGAATTCCAGTTCATGGCCTACTACATGTTTACTTGCATATCCTTTGAAGAGTGAACTTGTAACCAACATCACAACTCTATACTCCGCAATCTTTCAGCTATAGAAGTAGGCAGAAGGGGGATTTGGTTAATCTTCCTCCTCATGATCGAAAGAAACAAAATCCTTTTGGTGTTGATAAAAAAGGCAACTGGATTTTGCTAAGAACCCTTGTTCCTTGAATTTATCCACAAACAGGGAAGGCATTAGAATCAATAACTAATGTCAAACGGTTGTAAATGCTTGATTGAAATATGGTCAAGTGTTATAAGTGTATGGTTGTGGGAAAAGTGAAGGAAATATGCCCTAGAGGCAATAATAAAGTTATTATTTTATTTCCTTATATCATGATAAATGCTTATTATTCATGCTAGAATTGTATAAACCGGAAACTTGACACATGTGTGAAAACATAGACAAAACGAAGTGTCCCTAGTATGCCTCTACTAGACTAGCTCATTAACCAAAGATGGTTAAGTTTCCTGACCATAGACATGTGTTGTAATTTGATGAACGGGATCCATCATTAGAGAATGATGTGATGGACAAGACCCATCTGTTCGCTTAGCATTGTGATCATTGAGTTTTATTGCTATTGCTTTCTTCATGACTTATACATGTTCCTCCGACTATGAGATTATGCAACTCCCGAATACCGGAGGAACACCTTGTGTGCTATCAAACGTCACAACGTAACTGGGTGGTTATAAAGATGCTCTACAGGTGTCTCCGAAGGTTTTTGTTGGGTTGGAATAAACAGAGATTAGGATTTGTCACTCCGAGTATCGGAGAGGTATCTCTGGGCCCTCTCGGTACTGCACATCACTATAAGCCTTGCAAGCAATGTGACTAATGAGTTAGTTGTGGGATGATGCATTACGGAACTAGTAATGAGATTTGCCGGTAACGAGATTGAACTAGGTATGATGATACCGACGATCGAATCTCGGGCAAGTAACATACCGATGACAAAGGGAAAAATGTATGTTGTTATGCGGTTTGACCGATAAAGATCTTCGTAAATATATGTAGGAGCCAATATGAGCATCCAGGTTCCGCTATTTTTTATTGACTGGAGATGTGTCTCGGTCATGTCTACATAGTTCTCGAACCCGTAGGGTTCGCACGCTTAACGTTCGATGACGATTTGTATTATGAGTTATGTGATTTGATGAACCGAAATTTGTTCGGAGTCCCGGATGAGATCACGGACATGACGAGGAGTCTCGAAATGGTCGAGAGGTAAAGTTTCATATATTGGAAGGTTGCATTTGGACATCGGAATGGTTCCGAGTGATTCAGGCATTTTTTCGGAGTACCGGGAGGTTACAGGACCCCCCCAGGAGAAGTTATGGGCGTTATGGGCCATAAGAGGGAAGCACACCAGCCCACAAGGAGCTAGTGTGTCCCCCCTTGGGTAGGAGGCCGATTAGGACTAGGAGAAGGGGGCCGACTTGTTGGGGAACGTAGTAATTTCAAAAAAATTCCTACGCACACGCAAGATCATGGTGATGCATAGCAACGAGAGGGGAAAGTGTTGTCTGCGTACCCTCGTAGACCGAAAGAGGAAGCGTTAGCATAACACGGTTGATGTAGTCGTATGTCTTCACGATCCGATCGATCAAGTACCAAACGCACGGCACCTCCGAGTTCAGCACACGTTCAGCCCGATGACGTCCCTCGAACTCCGATCCAGCCGAGTGTTGAGGGAGAGTTTCGTCAGCACGACGGCGTGGTGACGACGATGATGTTCTATCGACGCAGGGCTTCGCCTAAGCACCGCTACAGTATTATCGAGGTGGACTATGGTGGAGGGGGCACCACACACGGCTAAAAGATCTCAAGGATCAATTGTTGTGTCTCTAGGGTGCCCCCTGCCCCCGTATATAAACGAGCAAGGGGGGAGGTGCGGCCGGCCAGGAGGAGGCGCGCCAGGAGGAGTCCTACTGAGTAGGACTCCCTCCCTTTTCCTTGTTGGACTAGGAGAGGAGGGGGAAAGAGGTGGAGGAGAGGAAGGAAAGGGGGGGGGGCGCCGCCCCTTCTCCATGTCCTATTCGGACTAGGGGGGAGGGGGGCGCGGCCCTGCCCTGGCCGCCTCTCCTCTTCTCCACTAAGGCCCATCATGGCCCATTAAGTCCCCGTGGGGTTTCGGTAACCCCTCGGTACTCCGGTAAAATCCCGATTTCACCCGAAACACTTCCGATATCCAAACATAGGCTTCCAATATATCAATCTTCATGTCTCGACCATTTCGAGACTCCTCGTCATGTCCGTGATCACATCCGGGACTCCGAACAACCTTCGGTACATCAAAACATATGAACTCATAATATAACTGTCATCGAAACTTTAAGCGTGCGGACCCTACGGGTTCGAGAACTATGTAGACATGACCGAGACACGTCTCCGGTCAATAACCAATAGCGGAACCTGGATGCTCATATTGGCTACTACATATTCTCACGAAGATCTTTATCGGTCAGACCGCATAACAACATACGTTGTTCCCTTTGTCATCGATATGTTACTTGCCCGAGATTCGATCGTCGGTATCTCAATACCTAGTTCAATCTCACATCGCAATTCTCTTTATTAGATTACGTAATACATCATCCATAACCAACTCATTGGTTGCAATGCTTGCAAGGCTTTGAGTGATGTGCATTAGCGAGTGGGCCCAGAGATACCTCTCCGACAATCGGAGTGACAAATCCTAATCTCGAAATACGCCAACCCAACAAGTACCTTTGGAGACACCTGTAGAGCACCTTTATAATCACCCAGTTACGTTGTGACGTTTGGTAGCACACAAAGTGTTGTTCCGATAAACGGAAGTTGCATAGTCTCATAGTCATAGGAACATATATAAGTCATGAAGAAAGCAATAGCAACATACTAAACGATCGAGTGCTAAGCTAACGGAATGGGTCAAGTCAATCACATCATTCTCCTAATGATGTGATCCTGTTAATCAAATGACAACCGATGTCTATGGTTAGGAAACATAACCATCTTTGATCAACGAGCTAGTCAAGTAGAGGCATACTAGTGACACTCTGTTTGTCTATGTATTCACACAAGTATTATGTTTCCGGTTAATACAATTCTAGCATGAATAATAAACATTTATCATGATATAAGGAAATAAATAATAACTTTATTATTGCCTCTAGGGCATATTTCCTTGATCTCCCACTTGCACTAGAGTCAATAATCTAGATTACACGGTAATGATTCTAACACCCATGGAGTCTTGGTGCGATCATGTTTTGCTCGTGGAAGAGGCTTAGTCAACGGGTTACGCAACATTTAGATCCGTATGTATCTTGCAAATTTCTATGTCTCCCACCTGGACTAGATCCCGGATTGTATTGAAGCGTCTCTTGATGTGCTTGGTTCTCTTGTGAAATCTGGATTCCTTCGCTAAGGAAATTGCTCCACTATTGTCACAAAAGATTTTCATTGGACCCGATGCACTAGGTATGACACCTAGATCGGATATGAACTCCTTCATCCAGACTCCTTCATTTGCTACTTCCGAAGCAGCTATGTACTCCGCTTCACACGTAGATCCCACCACGACGCTCTGTTTAGAAGCGCACCAATTGACGGCTCCACCGTTCAATGTAAACACGTATCCGGTTTGCGATTTAGAATCGTCCAGATCAGTGTCAAAGCTTGCATCAACGTAACCATTTACAATGAGCTCTTTGTCACCTCCATAAACGAGAAATATATCCTTCGTCCTTTTTAGGTATTTCAGGATGTTCTTGACCGCTTTCCAGTGATCCACTCCTGGATTACTTTGGTACCTCCCTGCAAGACTTATAGCAAGGCACACATCAGGTCTGGTACACAACATTGCATACATGATAGAGCCTATGGCTGAAGCATAGGGAACATCTTTCATCTTCTCTCTATCTTCTGCGTTGGTCGGGCATTGAGTCTTACTCAACTTCACACCTTGTAACACATGCAAGAACCCTTTCTTTGCTTGATCCATTTTAAACTTCTTCAAAACTTTGTCAAGGTATGTGCTTTGTGAAAGTCCAATTAAGCGTCTTGATCTATCTCTATAGTTCTTGATGCCCAATATATAAGTAGCTTCACCGAGGTCCTTCATTGAAAAACTCTTATTCAAGTATCCCTTTATGCTATCCAGAAATTCTATATCATTTCCAATCAACAATATGTCATCCACATATAATATTAGAAATGCTCTGAGCTCCCACTCACTTTCTTGTAAATACGAGCTTCTCCGAAGTCTCATATAAAACCAAATGCTTTGATCACACTATCAAAGCGTTTATTCCAACTCCGAGAGGCTTGCACCGGTCCATAAATGGATCGCTAGAGCTTGCACACTTTGTTAGCTCCCTTTGGATCAACAAAACCTTCTGGTTGCATCATATACAACTCTTCTTCCAGAAATCCATTCAGGAATGCAGTTTTGACATCCATTTGCCAAATTTCATAATCATAAAATGCGGCAATTGCTAACATGATTTGGACAGACTTTAAGCATCGCTACGGGTGAGAAAGTCTCATCGTAGCCAATCCCTTGAACTTGTCGAAAACCTTTCGCAACAAGTCGAGCTTTATAGACAGTAACATTACCGTCAGCGTCAGTCTTCTTCTTGAAGATCCATTTATTCTCAATGGCTTGCCGATCATCGGGCAAGTCAACCAAAGTCCACACTTTTTTCTCATACATGGATCCCATCTCAGATTTCATGGCCTCAAGCCATTTTGCGGAATCTGGGCTCACCATCGCTTCTTCATAGTTCGTAGGTTCGTCATGGTCTAGTAACATAACCTCCAGAACAGGATTACCGTACCACTCTGGTGCGGATCTTACTCTTTTTGACCTATGAGGTTCAGTAACAACTTGATCTGAAGTTCCATGATCATCATCATTAACTTCCTCACTAATTGGTGCAGATGTCACAGGAACCAGTTTCTGTGATGAACTACTTTCCAATAAGGGAGCAGGTATAGTTACCTCATCAAGTTCTACTTTCCTCCCACTCACTTCTTTCGAGAGAAACTCCTTCTCTAGAAAGGATCCATTCTTAGCAACGAATGTCTTGCCTTCGGATCTGTGATAGAAGGTGTACCCATGATCTCCTTTGGGTATCCTATGAAGACACATTTCTCCGATTTGGGTTCGAGCTTATCAGGTTGAAGCATCGCAGCCCCAAACTTTAAGAAACGAGAACTTTGGTTTCTTGCCAAACCACAGTTCATAAGGCGTCGTCTGAACGGATTTTGATGGTGCCCTATTTAACGTGAATGTAGCCGTCTCTAAAGCATAACCCCAAAACGATAGCGGTAAATCAGTACGAGACATCATAGATCGTACCATATCTAGTAAAATACGATTACGACGTTCGGACACACCATTACGCTGTGGTGTTCCAGGTGGCGTGAGTTGCGAAACTATTCCGCATTGTTTCAAATGTAGACCAAATTCATAACTCAAATATTCTCCTCCACGATCAGATCGTAGAAACTTTATTTTCTTGTTACGATGATTTTCAACTTCACTCTGAAATTCTTTGATATTTTCAAACGTTTCAGACTTATGTTTCATTAAGTAGATATAACCATATCTGCTTAAATCATCTGTGAAGGTGAGGAAATGACGATATCTGCCACGAGCCTCAACATTCATCGAACCACATACATCTGTATGTATGATTTCCAACAAATCTGTTGCTCTCTTCATAGTACCGGAGAACGGAGTTTTAGTCATCTTGCCCATGAGGCACGATTACATGCAAGTACCAAGTGATTCATAATCAAGTGGTTCCAAAAGTCCATCAAGATGGAGTTTCTTCATGCGCTTTTACATCGATATGACCTAAGCGGCGATGCCACAAATAAGTTGCACTATCATTATCAACTCTGCATCTTTTGGCTTCAACATTATGAATATGTGTATCACTACTATCGAGATTCATCAAAAATAGACCACTCTTCAAGGGTGCATGACCATAAAAGATATTACTCATATAAATAGAACAACCATTATTCTCTGATTTAAATGAGTAACCGTCTCACATCAAACAAGATCTAGATATAATGTTCATGCTCAACGCTAGCACCAATTAACAATTATTTAGGTCTAATACTAATCCCAAAGGTAGATGTAGAGGTAGCGTGCTGACGGCACATCGACTTTGGAACCGCTTTCCCACGCAGCATCACACCTCGCCCTTGGCCAGAGTTAAGCAATCAGTAGTCCCCTGCTTTGAGTTGCAAATATTAGCAGCAGAACCGATATCAAATACCCAGGTGCTACTACGAGCTCTAGTAAGGTACACATCAATAACATGTATATCACATATACCTTTGTTCACCTAGCCATCCTTCTTATCCGCCAAATACTTGAGGCAGTTCCGCTTCCAGTAACCAGTCTGCTCGCAGTAGAAGCACTCAGTCTCAAGCTTAGGTCTAGACTTGGGTTTCTTCTCCTGAGCAGCAACTTTCTTGTTGTTCTTCTTGAAGTTCCCCTTTTTCTTCCCTTTGCCCTTATTCTTGAAATCGGTGGTTTTATTGACCATCAACACTTGATGCTCCTTCTTGATTTCTACCTCCGCAGCCTTTAGCATTGCGAAGAGCTCGGGAATCGTCTTATCCATCCCTTGCATGTTATAGTTCATCACGAAGCTCTTGTAGTTTGGTGGCGATGATCGAAGAATTACATCAATGACGCTATCATCCAGGAAGATTAACTCCCGGTTGAATCAAGTGATTATTATACCCGGACATTTTGAGTATATGCTCACCTTGTGAACTATTCTTCTCCATCTTGCAGCTATAGAACTTATTGGAGACTTCATATCTCTCAATCCGGGCATTTGCTTGAAATATTAACTTCAACTCCTGGAACATCTCATATGCTCCATGACGTTAAAAACGTCGTTGAATTCCCGGTTCTAAGCCGTAAAGCATGGCACACTGAACTATCGAGTAGTCATCAACTTTGCTCTGCCAGACGTTCATAACATCTGGTGTTGCTCCTGCAGCAGGCCTCGCACCCAGCGGTGCTTCCAGGAAGTAATTCTTCTGTGCAACAATGAGGATAATCCTCAAATTCTGGACCCGATCCGTGTAATTACTACCATCATCTTTCAACTTTGCTTTCTCAAGGAACGCATTAAAATTCAACGGAACAACAGCATGGGCCATCTATCTACAATCAACATAGACAAGCAAGATACTATCAGGTACTAAGTTCATGATAAATTTAAGTTCAATTAATCATATTACTTAAGAACTCCCACTTAGAGAGACATCCCTCTAATCCTCTAAGTGATCACGTGATCCAAATCAACTAAACCATAACCGATCATCACGTGAAATGGAGTAGCTTCGATGGTGAACATCATTATGTTGATCATATCTACTATATGATTCACGCTCGACCTTCGGTCTCGGTGTTACGAGGCCATATACGCATATGCTAGGCTCGTCAAGTTTAACTTTGAGTATTACTGCGTGTGCAAAACTGGCTTGGACCCGTTGTAGATGGACGTGAGAGCTTATCACACCCGATCATCACGTGGTGTGCAGGTACGACGAACTTTGGCAACGGTGCATACTCGGGGAGAACACTTTTATCTTGAAATTTAGTGAGAGATCATCTTATAATGCTACCGTCAATCAATGCAAGATAAGATGCATAAAAGATAAACATCACATGCAATCAATATAAGTGATATGATATGGTCATCATCATCTTGTGCTTGTGATCTCCATCTCCGAAGCATCGTCATGATCACCATCGTCATCGGCGCGACACCTTGATCTCCATCATATCATCGTTGTCGTCTCGCCAGTCTTATGCTTCTCGACTATCGCTACCGCTTAGTGATAAAGTAAAGCATTACAGTAGGCGATTGCATTGCATACAATAAAGCGACAACCATATGGCTCCTGCCGATTGCCGATAACTTCGGTTACAAAACATGATCATCTCATACAATAAAATATAGCATCATGTCTTGACCATATCACATCACAACATGCCACTGCAAAAACAAGTTAGATGTCCTCTACTTTGTTGTTGCAAGTTTTACGTGGCTGCTACGGGCTTAGCAAGAACCGTTCTTACCAAGCATCAAAACCACAACGATAGTTTGTCAAGTTGGTGCTGTTTTAACCTTCACAAGGACTGGGCGTAGCCACACTCGGTTCAACTAAAGTAAGAGAGACAGACACCCGCCGGTCACCTTTAAACAACGAGTGCTCGTAACGGTGAAACCAGTCTCGCGTAAGCGTCTGGCATAATGTCGGTCGGGCCGCTTCATCTCACAATACCGCTTGAACCAAAGTATGACATCTTTGGTAAGCAGTATGACTTATATCGCCCACAACTCACTTGTGTTCTACTCGTGCATATGACATCTACGCATAAAACACGGCTCGGATGCCCTTTGTTGGGGAACGTAGTAATTTCAAAAATTTCCTCGCACCGCCAAGATCATGGTGATGCATAGCAACGAGAGGGGAGAGTGTTGTCTACGTACCCTCGTAGACCGAAAGCGGAAGCCTTAGCACAACGCGATTGATGTAGTCGTACGTCTTCACAATCCGACCGATCAAGTACCGAACGCACGGCACCTCCGAGTTCAGCACATGTTCAACCCGATGACGTCCCTCGAACTCTGATCCAGCCGAGTGTTGAGGGAGAGTTTTGTCAGCACGACGGCGTGGTGAAGATGATGATGTTCTACCGACGCAGGGCTTTGCCTAAGCACCGCTCTGATGATATCGAGGTGGACTATAGTGGAGGGCACCGCACACTGACTAAAAGATCTCAAGGATCAATTGTTGTGTCTCTAGGGTGCCCCCCTGCCTCAGAGCATAAAGGAGCAAGGGGAGGTGCGGCCCGGCCGGAGGAGGCGCGCCAGAGGAGTCCTACTCCCACCGGGAGTAGGACTGCCTCCCTTTTCCTTGTTGGACTAGGAGAGGAGCGGGAAAGAGGTGGAGGAGAGGAAGGAAAGGGGGAGGCGCCCCCCTCTCCTTGTCCTATTCGTACTAGGGGGGGAGGGGCGCGCGGCCCTGCCCTGGCTGCCTCTCCTCTTCTCCACTAAGGCCCACCATGGCCCATTAAGTTCCCGGGGGGTTCCGGTAACCCCTCGGTACTCTGGTAAAATCCCGATTTCACCCGGAACACTTCCGATATCCAAACATAGGCTTCCAATATATCAATCTTCATGTCTCGACCATTTCGAGACTCCTCGTCATGTCCGTGATCACATCCGGGACTCTGAACAACCTTCGTACATCAAAACATATGAACTCATAATATAAGCATCATCGAAACTTTAGCGTGCAGACCCTACGGGTTCGAGAACTATGTAGACATGACCGAGACACGTCTCCGGTCAATAACCAATAGCGGAACCTGGATGCTCATATTGGCTCCACATATTCTCTGAAGATCTTTATCGGTCCGGACCGCATAACAACATACATTGTTCCCTTTGTCATCAGTATGTTACTTGCCTGAGATTTGATCGTCGTATCTCAATACCTAGTTCAATCTTGTTACCGGCAAGTCTCTTTATTCGTTCTGTAATACATCATCCCGCAACCAACTCATTGGTTGCAATGCTTGCAAGGCTTTGAGCGATGTGCATTATTGAGTGGGCCCAGAGATACCTCTCCGACAATCAGAGTGACAAATCCTAATCTCGAAATACGCCAACCCAACAAGTACCTTTGGAGACACCTGTAGAGCACCTTTATAATCACCCAGTTACGTTGTGACGTTTGGTAGCACACAAAGTGTTCCTCTGGTAAATGGAAGTTGCATAATCTCATAGTCATAGGAACATGTATAAGTCATGAAGAAAGCAATAGCAACATACTAAATGATCGAGTGCTTGATACGTCTCCAATGTATCTACTTTTCCAAACGCTTTTGCCCTTGTTTTGGACTCTAACTTGCATGATTTGAATGAAACTAACTTGGATCGACGTTGTTTTCAGCAGAAGCGCCATGATGTTGTTTTATGTGTAGAAAAGAAAAGTTCTCGAAATGTCACGAAAATCCACGGAGGCACTTTTGGAATTAACAAGAATTTACGGTGAAAGAAATACACCAGGGGCCCACACCCTGTCCACGAGACAGAGGGCACCCCCCTATAGGGCACGCCTCCCTATCTTGTGGGCCCCCTGGACCTCCACCAACCTCAACTCCAACTCCATATATTCACGTTCGGTGAGAAAAAAATCAGAGAGAAAGTTTCATCGCGTTTTACGACACGGAGCCTGATACGTCTCCAACGTATCTACTTTTCCAAACACTTTTGCCCTTGTTTTGGACTCTAACTTGCATGATTTGAATGAAACTAATCCGGACTGACGCTATTTTCAGCAGAACTACCATGATGTTGTTTTATGTGTAGAAAAGAAAAGTTCTCGGAATGTCACCGGAAATCCACGGAGGCACTTTTTGGAATTTATAAGAATTATTGGTGAAAGAAATACACCAGGGGCCGGGGCCTGTCCACGAGGAGCAGGCGCGCCCCAGAGGGCGCGCCCCTATCTCGTGGGCCCCTGGACCTCCTCCGACCTCAACTCCAACTCCATATATTCCGTCTCGGGAGAAAAAATCAGAGAAAGTTTCATCGCGTTTCACGACACGGAGCCACCGCCAAGCCCTAATCTCTCTCGGGAGGGCTGATCTCGAGTCCGTTCGGGGCTCGAAGAGGGGATTAAATGCCGTCGTCATCATCAACCATCCTCCATCACCAATTTCATGATGCTCACCGCCGTGCGTGAGTAATTCCATCGTAGGCTTGCTGGACGGTGATGGGTTGGATGAGATTTACCATGTAATCAAGTTAGTTTTGTTAGGGTTTGATCCCTAGTATCCACTATGTTCTGAGATTGATGTTGCTATGACTTTGCTATGCTTAATGCACTACTAGAAATACCACTACTAATGGCGCACCTAATATGGCCATTAATGGCGCATCACTGGTGCGCCATTGATAGCACGCCATTAGTAATTTTTACTAATGGCACACCACCAATGTGCCATTAGTATTCTGGTATACTATTGGCGCACCACCTGGTGCGCCTTTTGTATTTGCGCGGGTGCGCCATTCGTAGGCCTCCCGGGGGGCATGTATACCCTGGTGCTTTGGAATACTATGGGCGCACCACCTCTGGATGCGCCATTAGTAACCGCGGCATACTAATGGCGCACTACCCGGTGATGCGCCATTAGTATGCACTGTCATACTAATGGCGCACTGTCATGTGATGCGCCATTAGTATGAATATTAGGTTTTTTTATTTTCTGATTTTCTGTTTTTTGCACAGGTTACAAAATGTATAATTTGACAAAATATAGACATGACACATCAACAATAGATTCATCAAATACAATAGAAGATTAGTCTTTGAATACAATTCATCATATTAGTCTCCAAATACAATTCATCATATTAGTCTCCGAATTGAAAAGACCGAACAAAGATAGAACATTATATTACAAGTCTCGAGACCGCGAGTAGCGAGTTTATCTTCGCATTACAAGTCGATATCGATCATCTAAACTACCATCACATAGAAGAGAGCTGCGGTCATCACGATGAGCATCATCACGATGAAACTTCGTCTTCATCCGGTTCCTCAACGCTCCCTCCCTCTCCCGCTAGATAGCGGGCGTATCTAGATTCGGCCTCGGCCCTAGTGGTGTACCCTTTGTAACTGTTACCGCTGAATCGGTGAACCTGTCTCCGACACTCCTCCCGATCATCGTAGACTCCGGAACCTTACCCTTGTACCACGACATACGTCGGCATCGCTATGCACTAGCCAAGCAAGCGTTAGTACCAATTCACGGACAATACATAAGCAATATATAAGTATGCAACAGAACGATCGGAAGAGAAAAGCAAGACATTAATAGCATCGATTACATCTAAGTTGAGCGACTCTACGAAACCAAAGAGACATACTACAAGTTCATTAAAGTTTAATTACAACATGAGCCAATCGATGTTTGAGAACTAGACAACTCGACTCAAGGACGGGCGTGGATGAAGCCGCCGTCTATCGTGGGAGTCATGAAAGAGCAGGCGTTGTCATCCTGCATTTGTAGCATTGTGTCGATGTCCTGTTGGACGGTTGATTTACGAGGTAGAACTGCCCGAGGTCTGAAGGACATCTTGATGGATGATTTCCGCAAACTCATTTGGATGCGAAAGAATTCTTGTCGGAGGTCCGCGTCTGGATTGCCGACACGCTCGCGGCCCAATCTTGGAGTTTACTCGGTGGCGAAGTTGATGATGGTCCCGCACGATCGCCGCATGTGATGGATGGCGTAGTAGGCACCCTTCGACCGCCCGGTGACTGCTTGACGCAGCGAGCGTCGTATTGTGGGAGAACACGTGCTTGCCGTGCCTTACGAATAGGCACGGTGAAGGTGCCTCCAGATTTGGCGTGGCAGGGAGAACATCATCAAGAACCTTCTTGACATTTGTGTAGTCTACGTCAATCGACGGTCCGGGTCGAAATACGTGGCCATGGAATATTTGGGGCTTAGGAGGATGGCGTGCAACGTGTGTCACCGCAGAAACACGGAATGTTAAAAGAAAAGCGATCGAAATGTAAGAATTCATATGTTACGGGCGGTTGAGGGGAGGACTTACTCGGGAAAGTAAGGCACGAGGAAGTTATCCTTATCTTGGTTTGCCGTAATGGCGCCGAGGTAAGAACTTCGCGACTTGCGGTCCCAGTAGCTGCCCAAGATCTTGGCACGCATGTAGAAGGGGTCGACTATCACGATGTCCGGTCTTGTCGCGAATGATCCGCATCTCCATACTCAGCGAAAATAGCCGAACGAAGGTGTAGTGCAGCGGATGAAGGTTAAACATAGCAAAGATGTCATCAAACCGCAGGACGATCGTACCTCCGATGTCGCCATCCACATAGCCCTTGCCCTCTGGCACCTTGGCCACGAAAACCGGGTATGCCACATCCTTCTCTCTGAGACGCCGCTTCTCCAAAGAAAGAACACTGTCGTGCAGACTCCGCATAGCACCGGTTGCAGCATTGAGCATATTTGGTGGTAGCATCGCCCTACCCGCCACATGCACCCTCCTCGAGATATCCTTAGGTGAAGGTGGCCCGTCCTGAGCACGGATCGTACTCGGTGCCGGCTGGCTCGCACCCTTCTTAGTCTTTCTTTTGCGTGCCTTCTTCTTCTCCTGTAATGGGACCGAGTTTTGCTCACAGACCGCCTTCTTGAGTGTGTTGGGGCTGATAATATTTCGCACCTCGCCTATCCGAGGCTCGGTGAAGTCGGCACCGAGGCGTCTCTCGAGAGCTGAACGCCAGACGGGCGCTGTTGCAACTTAGCTTCTCCATGATGCGAGCTAGATCGCACACGTCTTTTGTTGGGTTTGGTTCTTGAGAAGGAGGCCCCATGAAGTCGCCATCGCATCGTACCCATGCTCGGCAAAGTCTTGATCGGCGTTGCCAAATGTATCATAGTCGTCGTCGTCGTCATTACGATCTGTGCCATATGCATGTTTGGATCGATGGCATAGGGATGTCCGGCACCGTTCTGGCGGTCTTGCCATGGGGCCGACTTGGCGCCGCACCGTGGCGGTGTTGTCTTTGGGGTGGTGTCCCCGCCCCAAACGAATCGGCTCTTCGCCAAAGCAGGGGCCAGCTCAGCAGGCGCCGAGGGTCATCACGTCATCATCGTCGGCCCCGGCAGGTCGATTCGGAGGTAACAAGTCGTCGCCTTTGGCAGCACCCGAACCAGTTGAACCCTAAACAAGTTGGGTGGCATCTGGGTACCGTGGAACAAGGGTTGCCGGTTGAACGATTTTGCCCTTGGCGACATCGACCAACTTCGTTGTTCACGAAGTGGAGGAGAGTGCACCAACGTCGGCGGCGCCCTGCGAAAACATGTAGGGCGTCGAGGATGCCCGATCAAAGGCAAGGAGATGAAGTCCTCGGCCGAGAGGCTTAATTAATTACCGTGATGATGGCGTCGAGCTCGGCTAATGTAGAGGCACCGCCAACGGCGGGCGTGCGATTAACGGAGGGGCCGCTTCGCTGCAGAGGTGCCGGCGGCGTACACCCGGTGCATTAAGCTCCCGTGCGGCGTCGGAGACACTAATGCCACCTCCGCCGGGCACCAATGGCCCCGCCATCGCATTATGCGATTCTTTGGCCGTGAAGCTAGGAATCGGGCGGCCCTGTTGGCCGCCCGCAATCCACGACTCAACCCGAGATCAAAGGTAGGCACAAGGGCGGTGATAAATGCGCTCGAGTCGTTGTTCCACTTGCTCTTGGACAATCTCCGGAATCCGCGCCACCGTGCCTTGAGTTCTTGAACCTCTCGCGCTGGCTTTCCGAGCTGGTCTTTTCTCCTTCCGCACACCAGCGGTATAGTATGACCCCCATTTTGTCGACAAGCCTTTGCCGGCCACACGACCTGCTGACGTCGGCTTACTGAGCTTATCCTTGTTCTTCATTATATTCCACCCCCTATTTAGAGTGGTGTCCCAAGGGTTGCTCTGAGTCGACCAGCCATCGCTTTTCGATGCGCTGCGGAAGGAATGTGAACCATTTAGAAATTCGGCTTCATTAATTAGAATGCAACCATATGGAGCTAATTACGGGGGGTGTATTCCTTACAGAACAAGCTCAAGCCGCTTGGTCTTGGATCCGTGGTAAGCTCCTTTGTTTTCGGGTCCTTCTTGTACCGGCCACGACAAAGTTCCTGGTCCGCTTGTCACCGTATTTATCGAAGAGGGCGGTAGGCCTTGCTCGCACGGTCCGCCTCCTCCTTGTCCCATATAGGCTCCGCCACTCTGTAACCGCGGGACCGAGTGTGTGTTCCCCTATGTTCAGCTCCGCATTTGTTTCCCCACTCACTTGATTGGGAGCTTGCGGTGCTTTCGAGCAATTGATCTTGAAGTCGTTGTAGTCATCTTCGGTGATCGAAGGATTTTTCTCCTTGATCTTCTCATAACTCTCACCTTTCTCGATCATTGTCTTCACATTGCTTTTCCAAGTAGACAGGGCCTTGCTCATCTTCGTGAGGGCAGCATTGTTCACTTTATTCCCTTTGAGGCTTGTGTTTTCGAATTCAGCGGGAACTTGTATCGTTCGTGCAGCTTCGTGAAGAGGAGGTTGCAAATTCCTCGGTCAGGATGCCTCGGGTTCTCGGTGTTGATCGAGACGGTGCTCGGACAATGCACCCGAGCTGAAGCGAGTACCCCTTGACTATTCGTTCGGGCGCCGTTGGATTCCCGTTGGAGTCCACTTCAGTAACTTCCTCCTTGAGGGTGCGGAGCACGATCGGGCGCCGGTCCTTCCGTTGCCTCTTCGGCTGGCAATCTAATGCATGATATAGGCTCTAGGCACTTGTAGGAGTAGTTGCTATCAATCTTGTTTAGTTTTATTCACTTTTATTTTGAAGTTACTAAAATTCTAGAAATTTTCAGAAAATGTTAAGGAAACTTTTGAGGGGCTCTTCTGGCCAAAGCTCTCAGGAAAAACAAGCCAAAGAGAAGGAAAAAGCCAAGTGTAATCTTCCTCGCTTAGCGGAAATGCAGTCGTGTGAATGGCCATGTGAGGATTTCTTGAAAGAAGTTGGAATTCATGAAGATTTTTATTCTTTGATTGAGACTGCAGGCCTCACCGGTTTCATCAACGACCGAATCGATCGGTATCTCTTACTCACCAATACTTTCGTGCAAAACTTTTATTATTATCCTAAGAAGTCACCGCCTGCAGTATCATTTCATTTATATGATGAATTCAAAGAAATGTCTTTACGAAATTTTTGCGCGGTGTGTAGGATACCTTATGGGGGAGAATTAGAGGAACCCCATTGTGAAGATGAGGGTGGCTTTGTTAATACTATCGCTGTAGAGGAGCCCAAGAAGGGCTCCGAGGCAAAAGTCTCTAGCATACACTTTCCTGTTTTATGCTACTTTGCCATATTTGCTAGTAGATGCGTGATTGGTCGTGGAAATAGTGGAGACAATACTTTTAGTATAGGTGTCGTCGTTGCTAAACGGCTAGCCCTGAATCGTACAAAAGGCCCCATATTTGGAGGTATCTATGCTGCACGTCTTGCTAGACATTTTCAGATACCCATTAGGCACCATGAGAAAGAGGAAACAAAATTGCCTCCTCACATTTTAGATTACAAGAGCATGGTAGCACACAAGTTTATTGTTGACAACGAAGATAGGATGCTCTTGTATAAACTTAGATTTAATAAGAAACACTTTGAGATTATTATTTTGCCTGCGCCTTTGTTGTTTGATTTGCTTGCAGAAAATTTTCTTGTCACACCGGAAGCGGTGAACAATCACCGAGCTCAAGCTTTTACTGCAGAACCTGAACCTGAGCCGGAACCTGAACTGGACCCTTATCGTGCATCATCTCTCAAGTGGGATCCGGAGATGACCAGCCAGTGGTATCCTGATTATACCTACCATTACTCGGGGAGAGTAGCGGCGGTCCTTGGTACTAGACCAACTTAGGCCAAAAGCCTAAGCTTGGGGAGTACGTATTTCTCACCGACTTTACATTCATGTTCACACACTAGTCGTCGGTGCTCATACTCTTTCATTGTATTATCCATGCTAGTTTAAATTTCTTTTTCTAGTTTTCTTCTTGTGTGTTTGATAAACCTTAAGAAAAACCAAAAAAAAATAGTTAGTTTAATTTCCATGCTTGTAGTAGCATTTAAAATGAAAACCCAAAAAGATTTCTAGTTCTTCTTCTTACTTGTTGGGAGCTTTCCCGTGTAAATAGTTTTATTTTCTTTTCTTTCCTTTGGGGGTCGAGAAGACCATATTGAAAATGTTTAGTGGCTCTCATATGCATGATTGTTTATTTAACTTAGAGCCCATATTACTTGTCTTCTCTCTTGAGTTGAATGCTTGCAGATTCCAGCTTAGTCCAATGCACGTGCACTATTATTATTATACACATCGTTCGGTCGTGCAAGTGAAAGGAAATAATGACGATATATGATGGACTTATTGAGATGAGAAAAGCTGGTATGAACTCGACCTCTCTTGTTTTTGTAAATATGATGAGTTCATTGTTTCTGAGTCAGCTTATTATGAGGTAAACATATTTGCAATGACATTTAGAGATTATAGTTGCTTGGGCCATGCTTGATTAGCTATGAGTTATAATGGTTTACCTTGCGTGCCAACATGCTATTAGAATGATTATGATGTGGTATGTTGGGATCCTCCTTTGAATGCATTGAGTGACTCGACTTGGCACATGTTCACGCATGTAGTTGAATCAAATCAACATAGCCTTCATGATATTTATGTTCATGGTGGATTATATCCTACTCATGCTTGTATTCGGTGTGAATTAATTTTAATGCATGTTTATGACTGTTGTCGCTCTCTCAGATTGGTCGCTTCCAGTCTTTTGCTAGCCTTCACATACTAAGCGGGAATACTGCTTGTGCATCCAAACTCCTTAAACCCCAAAGTTGTTCCATATGAGTCCACTATACCTTCCTATATGCGGTATTTACACGTCGTTCCAAGTAAATTTGTATGTGCCAAACTCCAAACCTTCAAATGAAATTCTGTTTTGTATGCTCGAGCAGCTCATGTTACAACTAGGGCTGCCTATATCTTCCATGCTAGGTGGGTTATTCTCAAGAGGAGTGGACTCCGCTCCTCATTCACGAGAAAGGGCCGTGGCAAGGATGCCCAGTCCCATGATCCAAAAAGATCAAAGCAAATCAAAATAATTAAACAAAACTCCCCCAGGGCTGTTGTTAGTTAGTGGCACTCGTTGTTTCGAGCAAGCCATGGATTGATACTTGTTGGTGGTTGGGGGAGTATAAACCTTTACCATTCTGTTTGGGAACTGCCTATAATACATGTAGTATGTAAGATACAGCCATCTCATAGTTGTTGCATTGACAGTGAAAGTATGCCGCTCAAAATGTTATTTAATCTCTATTTTAAAATCGAGCTCCGGCACCTCTACAAATCCCTGCTTCCCTCTGCGAAGGGCCTATCTATTTACTTTTATGTTGAGTCATCACCCTTCTTATTAAAAGCACCCGCTGGAGAGCACCTTGTCATTTGCACTCATTACTATTGGTTTATATTGGGTATGACTTGACTGGATCTCTTTTACCATGAATTACAATGTTTAGTCTGTCCTTGATCTTTAAAGGTGCTCTGCATTTATGTTTTGCGGTCTCAGAAAGGGCTAGCGAGATACCATTTTGTTATATCATGTTTTGATTGTTTTGAGAAAGTGTTGTCATCCGAGTTTTATTAGTATGGCTCGCTAGCTGATTATGCTATTGATATGCATTGTGAGACCTAGGTGTTATTGTGAGTATGGTTAGTTCATAATATTTGCTGAAACTTGAATGCTAGCTTTTCATGTTTACAAGAGAAAACAGTGTTTGTAAAAGTTTTTCTTTATCACTTTCAGTTTATCAACTAAATTGCTTGAGGACAAGTAAAGGTTTAAGCTTGGGGGAGTTGATACGTCTCCAACGTATCTACTTTTCCAAACACTTTTGCCCTTGTTTTGGACTCTAACTTGCATGATTTTGATTTGCTGACACTGTTTTCAGCAGAACTGCCATGATGTTGTTTTATGTGTAGAAAAGAAAAGTTCTCGGAATGTCCTGAAAATCCACAAAGGCACTATTTGGAATTAATAAGAATTTATGGGCGAAAGAAATACACTAGGGGGCCCACACCCTGTCCACGAGACAGGGGGCACCCTCCCTATAGGGCGCGCCCCCTATCTCGTGGGCCCCCAGGACCTCCACCGACCTCAACTCCAACTCCATATATTCACGTTTGGGGAGAAAAAAATCAGAGAGAAAGTTACGACACGGAGCCTCCGCCAAGCCCTAATCTCTCTCGGGAGGGCTGATCTGGAGTCCGTTCGGGGCTCCGGAGAGGGGGATTCGTCGCCGTCGTCATCATCAACCATCCTCCATCACCAATTTCATGATGCTCACCCCGTGCTTGAGTAATTCCATCGTAGGCTTGCTGGACGGTGATGGGTTGGATGAGATTTACCATGTAATCAAGTTAGTTTTGTTAGGGTTTGATCCTAGTATCCACTATGTTACGAGATTGATGTTGTTATGACTTTGCTATGCTTAATGCTTGTCACTAGGGCCCGAGTGCCATGATTTCAGATCTGAACCTATTATATTTTCATGAATATATGTGAGTTTTTGATCCTATCTTGCAAGTCTATAGTCACCTATTATGTGTTATGATCTGACAACCCCGAAGTGACAATAATCGGGATACTTCTCGGTGATGACCGTAGTTTGAGGAGTTCATGTATTCACTATGTGCTAATGCTTTGTTCCAGTTCTCCCTTAGTTTCCGCTAGGACCCCACTGCCACGGGAGGGTAGGACAGAAGATGGCATGCAAGTTCTTTTCCATAAGCACGTATGACTATTTACGGAATACATGCCTACATTATATTGATGAACTGGAGATAGTTCTGTGTCACCCTATGTTATAGCTATTACATGAGGAATCGCATCCGACATAATTATCCATCACTGATCCATTGCCTACGAGCTTTTCATATATTGTTCTTTGCTTATTTACTTTTCCGTTGCTACTGTTACAATTACTACGAAAACCCAAAAACAATTATCTTTACTTTTGCCACCGTTGCCTTTATTATCATACTACTTTGCTACTAAATACCTTGCTGCAGATACTAAGTTATCCAGGTGTGGTTGAATTGACAACTCAACTGCTAATACTCAAGAATATTCTTTGGCTCCCCTTGTGTCGAATCAATAAATTTGGGTTGAATACTTTACCCTCGAAAGCTGTTGAGATCCCCTACACTTGTGGGTTATCAGTGCTAAGCTAACGGAGTGGGTCAAGTCAATCACATCATTCTCCTAATGATGTGATCTCGTTAATCAAATGACAACCTATGTCTATGGTTAGGAAACATAACCATCTTTGATCAACGAGCTAGTCAAGTAGAGGCATACTAGTGACACTATGTTTGTCTATGTATTCACACAAGTATTATGTTTCCGGTTAATACAATTCTAGCATGAATAATAAACATTTATCATGCTATAAGGAAATAAATAATAACTTTATTATTGCCTCTAGGGCATATTTCCTTCACGACCCCCCCTTTCCTTCTCCTTCTCCCTTCCCCCTTTCCTACTCCGTGTGGGAGGTGGAATCCTACTAGGATTAGGGAGTCCTAGTAGGACTCCACACCTTGGAGCGCCCCCTAGGGCCGGCTGCCTCTCCCTCTCCCTCTCCCTCCTTTATATACGGAGGCAGGGGCACCCCAAAGACACACAAGTTGATCTTTTAGCCGTGTGCGGTGCCCCCCTCCATAGTTACACACCTCGGTCATATCGTCGTAGTGCTTAGGCGAAGCCCTGCGCCGGTAACTTCATCATCACCGTCACCACGCCGTCGTGCTGAGGGAACTCTCTCTCGGCCTCAACTGGATTAAGAGCTCGAGTAACGTCACCGATCTAAACGTGTGCAGATCACGGAGGTGCCGTACGTTCGGTACTTGGATCGGTTGTATCGCGAAGACGTACGACTACATCAACCGCGTTACTAAACACTTCCTCTTTCGGTCTACGAGGGTACGTGTACACACTCTCCCCGCTCGTTACTATGCTTCTCCTAGATAGATCTTGCATGATCGTCGGAATTTTTTTTGAAATACTACGTTCCCCAACAGTGGCATCCGAGCCAGGTCTATGCGTATATGTTATATGCATGAGTAGAACACAAAGAGTTGTGGGCGATAATAGTCATACTGCTTACCAGCATGTCACACTTTGATTTGGCGGTATTATTGGATGAAGCGGCCCAGACCGACATTACCTGACCGCGTTCATGAGACTGGTTCTCTGCTGGTAAGCCGCATTACGGTGGCTAGTGGGTGTCTGTTTCTCCAACTTTAGTTGAATCGAGTTTGACTACACCCGGTCCTTGTTGAAGGTTAAAACAACACACTTGACGAAAAATCGTTGCAGTTTTGATGCGTAGGTAAGAACGGTTCTTGCTAGAAGCCCGTAGCAGCCACGTAAAACTTGCAACAACAAAGTAGATGACGTCTAACTTGTTTTTGCAGGGCTTGCTGTGATGTGATATGGTCAAGACGTGATGATATATAAATTGTTGTATGAGATGATCATGTTTTGTAAAAGTTATCGGCAACTGGCGGTGAGCCTTATGGTTGTCGCTTTATTGTATGAAATGCAATCGCCATGTAATTGCTTTTACTTTATCACTAAGCGGTAGCGATAGTCGAGAAGCAATAGTGGCGAGACAACAATGATGCTACGATGGAGATCAAGGTGTCAAAATTTGGTGACGATGGTGATCATGGCGGTGCTTTGGAGATGGAGGTCAAAGGCACAAGATGATGATGGCCATATCATATCACTTATTTTGATTGTATGTGATGTTTATCTTTTATGCATCTTATTTTGCTTAGTACGGCGGTAACATTATAAGATGATCTCTCACTAAAATTTCAAGGTATAAGTGTTCTCCCTGAGTATGCACCATTGCGATAGTTCTTCGTGCTGAGACACCACGTGATGATCGGGTGTGATAAGCTCTACGTTCACATACAATGGGTGCAAGCCAGTGTTGCACACGCAGAATACTCGGGTTAAACTTGACGAGCCTAGCATATGCAGATATGGCCTCGGAACACTGAGACGGAAAGGTCGAGCGTGAATCATATAGTAGATATAACCAACATAGTGATGTTCACCATTAAAAACTTCTCCATCTCACGTGATGATCGGACATGGTTTAGTTGATATGGATCGCGTGACCATTTAGATGACTAGAGGGATGTCTATCTAAGTGGGAGTTCTTAAGTAATATGATTAATTGAACTTTAATTTATCATGAACTTAGTATTTTCATAACTATGTTGTAGATCAATAGCTCTGTGATGTAGCTCCCTCGCTTATTTTGATATGTTCCTAGAGAAAAACTGTGTTGAAAGATGATAGTAGCAATGATGCGGACTAGGTCCGTGATCCGAGGATTATCCTCATTGTTGCATGTAAGAATTGTGTCCTTGATGCACCGCTAGGTGACGGACCTATTGCAGGAGCAGATGCAGACGTTATGAATGTTTGGCAAGCTCGGTATGATAACTACTTGATAGTTTAGTGCTCCATGCTTTATGGCTTAGAACCGGGACTTCAAAAACGTTTTGAACGCCACGGAGCATGTAAGATGTTCCAAGAGCTGAAATTGGTATTTCAGACTCATGCCCGAGTCAAGAGGTATGAGACCTCTGACAGTACTTTGCCTACAAGATGGAGGAGAATAGCTTAACCAAAGGAGCATGTGCTCAGATTATGCAGAGTACTACAATCGCTTGAATCAAGCGGGAGTTAATCTTCCAGATAAAATAGTGATTGACAGAGTTCTCTAGTCACTGTCACCAAGTTACTAGAACTTCATGACGAACTATAATATGCAAGGGATGACGAAAACGAATCCCAAGCTCTTCGTGATGCTGAAATCGACGAAGGTAGAAATCAAGAAAAGCATCAAATGTTGATGGTTGACAAGACCACTAGTTTCAAGTAAAAGGGCAAGGGAAAGAAAGGGAACTTCAAGAAGAATGGCAAGCAAGTTGTCACTCCCATGAAGAAGCACAAAGCTAGACCCAAGCCTGAAACTGAGTGCTTCTACTACGAAGGAAATGGTCACTGGAAGCGGAACTGCCCCAAATACTTGGTGGATAAGAAGGATGGCAAAGTGAAGAAAAGTATATATGATATACATGTTATTGATGTGTACTTTACTAGTGTTCATAGTAGCCCCTGGGTATTTGATACTGGTTCAGTTGCTATGATTAGTAACTGGAAATAGGAGTTACAAAATGAACAGAGACTAGTTGAGGGCGAGGTGACGATGTGTGTTGGAAGTGATTCCAAGGTTGATAAGATCACCATCGCACACTCCATTTACCGTCCGGGATTAGTGTTGAACCTAAAATAAATGTTATTTGATGTTTGCGTTGAGCATAATATGATTGGATCATGTTTATTGCAATACAATTATTCATTTAAGTCAAAGAATAATTGTTATTCGCTTTACATGAATAAAACCTTACGTGGTCATACACCCAAGGTGAATGATTTATTGGATCTCGATCGTAGTGATACACATATTCATAATATCGATGCCAAAAGATGCAAAGTTGATAATGATAGTGCAACATATTTGTGGCAATGCCGTTTAGGTCATATTGGTGTAAAGCACATGAAGAAACTCCATGTTGATGGGCTTTTGGAATCACTTGATTATGAATCACTTGATGCTTGCGAACCATGCCTCATGGGCAAGATGACTAAGACTCCGTTCTCCAGAACAATGGAGCGAGCAACTGACTTATTGGAAATAATGCATACTGATGTATGCGATCCGGTGAGTGTTGAGGCTCATGGCAAGGTATCATTATTTTTGACCTTCACAGATGATTTGAGCAGATATGGGTATATCTACTTGATGAAACATAAGTCTGAAACATTTGAAAAGTTCAAAGAATTTCAGAGAAGTGGAAAATCATCGTAACAAGAAAATAAAGTTTCTACGATCTGATCGCGGAGACGAATATTTGAGTTACGAGTTTGGTCTTCATTTGAAGCGAAGTGGAATAGTTTCACAACTCACACCATCTGGAACACCATAGCATAATGGTGTGTTAGAACGTCATAACCGTACTTTATTAGATATGGTGCGATCTATGATGTCTCTTACCGACTTATCACTATCATTTTGGGGTTATGCATTAGAGACAACTGCATTCACGTTAAATAAGGCACCATCTAAATCCGTTGAGACAACACCATATGAACCGTGGTTTGGCAAGAAACCTAAGCCGTCGTTTCTTAAATTTTGGGGCTGCGATGCTTATATGAAAAAGCTTCAACCTGATAAGCTCAAACCCAAATCGGAGAAATGTGTCTTCATAGGATACCCAAAGGAGACTGTTGGGTACACCTTCTATCACAGATCCGAAGGCAAGATATTCGTTGCTAAGAATGGATCCTTTCTAGAGAAGGAGTTTCTCTCGAAAGAAGTGACTGGGAGGAAAGTAGAACTTGATGAGGTAATTGTACCTGCTCCCTTATTGGAAAGTAGTTCATCACAGAAATCAGTTCCAGTGATTCCTACACCAATTAGTGAGGAAGCTAATGATGATGATCATGAAAATTTAGATCAAGTTACTACCGAACCGTGTAGGTCAACTAGAGTAAGGTCCGCACCAGAGTGGTACGGCAATTCTGTTCTAGAGGTCATGATACTTGACCATGACGAACCTACGAACTATGAGGAAGCGATGATGAGCCTGGATTCCGCAAAATGTCTTGAGGCCATGAAATCTGAGATAGGATCCATGTATGACAACAAAGTATGAACTTTGGTTGACTTTCCCGATGATCGGCAAGCCATAGAGAATAAAATGGATCTTCAAGTGGAAGACGGACGCTGATAGTAGTGTTACTATCTACAAAGCTCGACTTGTCGAAAAGGGTTTTTGACAAGTTCAAGATGTTGACTACGATGATATTTTCTTACTCATATCGATGCTTAAAGTCTGTCCGAATCATCTTAGCAATTGCCACATTTCATGAAATCTGGCAAATGGATGTCAAAAACTACATTCCTTAATGAATTTCTTAAAGAAGAGTTGTATATGATGCAACAAGAAGGTTTTGTCAATCCTAAAGGTGCTAACAAAGTGTGCAAGCTCCAGCGATCCATCTATGGACTGGTGCAAGCATCTCGGAGTTGGAATATACGCTTTGATAAGGTGATCAAAGCATATGGTTTTATCTGAGACTTGCGGTGAAGCCTGTATTTACAAGAAAGTGAGGGAGCACTACAACATTTACGATAAGTATATGTGAATGACATATTGTTGATCGGAAATAATGTAGATTTTTGGAAACATAAAGAAGTGTTTGAAAGGATTTTTTCAAAGAAAGACCTCGGTGAAGCTGCTTACATGTTGAGCATCAAGATCTAATAGAGATAGAACAAGACGCTTGATAAGTTTTTTCAAATGAGTACATACTTTGACAAAATTTTGAAGTAGTTCAAAATGGAACAGTCAAAGATGGAGTTCTTGCCT
Organism: Aegilops bicornis; assembly: GCA_021605145.1. Taxonomy (NCBI): domain Eukaryota; kingdom Viridiplantae; phylum Streptophyta; class Magnoliopsida; order Poales; family Poaceae; genus Aegilops; species Aegilops bicornis. The sequence goes on from CM038670.1 coordinate 839,218,462, forward strand.
GTGTTGCAAGGTGTGAAGTTGAGTAAAGACTCAAAACCCGACCATGGTAGAAAATAGAAGGAGAATGAAAATTCATTCCCTATGCCTCAGTCATAGGTTCTATGAAGTATGCTATGCTGTGTACCAGACCTATTGTGAACCTCACCATGACTTTGGCAAGAGGGTACAATAGTGATCCAGGAGTGGATCACTGGACAGCAGTCAAAATTATCCTTAGTTGAATAAGGAAATATTTCTTGGTTATGGAGGTGATAAAGAGTTCGTCGTAAAGAGTTACGTCGATCCACGCTTTGACACCGATCTGGATGACTCTGAGTCTCGATCTGGATATATATTGTAAGTGTGAGCATTTAGCTAGAGTAGCTCCGTGCAGAGCATTGTAGACATAGAAATTAGCAAAATACATACGGATCTGAATGTGGCGTACCCATTGACTAAACCTCTCTCACAAGCGAAACATGATCACACCTTAGTACTCTTTGGGTGTTAATCACATGGCGATGTGAACTAGATTATTGACTCTAGTAAACCCTTTGGGTATTGGTCACATGGCGATGTGAACTATAGAGTGTTAAATCACATGACGATGTGAACTATTGGTGTTAAATCACACGACGATGTGAACTAGATTATTGACTCTAGTGCAAGTGGGAGACTGGAGGAAATATGCCCTAGAGGCAATAATAAAGTTATTATTTTATTTCCTTATATCATGATAAATGTTTATTATTCATGCTAGAATTGTATTAACCGGAAACTTGGTACATGCGTGAATACATAGACAAAACAAAGTGTCCCTAGTATGCCTCTACTAGACTAGCTCGTTAATCAAAGATGGTTAAGTTTCCTGACCATAGACATGTGTTGTCATTTGATGAACGGGATCACATCATTAGAGAATGATGTGATGGACAAGACCCATCCATTATCTTAGCATTATGATCGTTGAGTTTTATTGCTATTGATTTCTTCATGACTTATACATGTTCCTCTGACTATGAGATTATGCAACTCCCGAATACCGGAGGAACACCTTGTGTGCTATCAAACGTCACAACGTAATCGGGTGATTATAAAGATGCTCTATAGGTGTCGCCAAGGTGTTTGTTGGGTTGGCATAAATCGAGATTAGGATTTGTCACTCCGAGTATCGGAGAGGTATCTCCGCCCTCTCGGTAATGATCATCACTATACGCCTTGCAAGCAATGTGACTAACGAGTTAGTTACGGGATGATGCATTACGGAACGAGTAAAGAGACTTGCCGGTAATGAGATTGAACTAGGTATGATGATACCAACGATCGAATCTCGGGCAAGTAACATACCGATGACAAAGGGAACAACGTATGTTGTTATGCGGTTTGACCGATAAAGATCTTCGTAGAATATGTCGGAGCCAATATGAGCATCCAGGTTCCGCTATTGGTTATTGACCTGAGATGTGTCTCGGTCATGTCTACATAGTTCTCGAACCTGTAGGGTCCGCACGCTTAACGCTCGATGACGATTTGTATTATGAGTTATGTGATTTGATGAACCAAAATTTGTTCGGAGTCCCGGATGAGATCACGGACATGATGAGGAGTCTCGAAATGGTCGAGAGGTAAAGTTTCATATATTGGAAGGTTGCATTTGGACATTGGAATGGTTCCGAGTGATTCGGGCATTTTTTCGGAGTACCGGGAGGTTACCGGAACCCCCCAGGAGAAGTTATGGGCCTTATGCGCCATAAGAGGGAAGCACACCAGCCCACAAGGGGCTGGTGCACCCCCCCTTGGGCAGGAGGCCGATTAGGACTAGGAGAAGGGGGCCGCCCGCCCCCCCCTCCTTCTCCTTCTGCCTTCCCCCTTTCCTACTCCGTGTGGGAGGTGGAATCCTACTAGGACTAGGGAGTCCTAGTAGGACTCCACACCTTGGTGCGCCCCCTAGGGCCGGCTGCCTCTCCCTCTTCCTCCTTTATATACGGAGGCAGGGGCACCCCAAAGACACACAAGTTGATCTTTTCGCCGTGTGTGGTGCCCCCCTCCACAGTTACACACCTCGGTCATATCATCGTAGTGCTTAGGCGAAGCCCTGCGCCCGTAACTTCATCATCACCGCCGCCACGCCGTCGTGCTGACGGAACTCTATCTCGGCCTCAACTGGATCAAGAGATCGAGGGACGTCATCGAGCTAAACGTGTGCTGAACGCGGAGGAGCCATACGTTCGGTACTTGGATCGGTTGGATCGCAAAGACGTTCGACTACATCAATCACTAAGCATTAAACGCTTCCGCTTACGGTCTACGAGGGTACGTGGACACACTCACCCCGCTCGTTTCTATGCTTCTCCTAGATAGATCTTGCGTGATCGTAGGAATTTTTTTGAAATACTACTTTCCCCAACAAAAAGTATGTATGGTCTAAATTTCTAATTTATGTATGGAACAGTCAGGTTTTTTGTCCACTAATGCTCCTCCATTCATTTATAATATAGTGAACAATAAAGACTTCCGGATTGTGTACCATTCTACTTGTGAATGTTTCAACATTTTAGGTGTCTTTTGGGTTTATTTACTTGATACAAACTTAATCATTTCATACTATTGAATGCATAAAACTTGATGATCAACTTAATTTGTGGTCATGACAAAGTCTAAATGCTTCTAAAACTAATGAAATACATAGTCTTAGTGATTACAAAATTATCAAAGCTTGTAGGGTGCTTCATTTCCTAATAATGCTATATTCCAATGCCTATCATCCTGATTTATGATGTGTTGCATCAAATAGGGCATTATTTCAGCAAAGGCTATGTCCAGTTTTGTCGTAATTTAGCAATACATGATCAACATATAAACTAGAATTTGCTACACGTGTAACATATATGATCAAGATATAATATATAAATACAAATTTGATCAATAAACACTCGAATCATTGGAATCATCAAGTTGCAATCATGATTTATCTTGTTACAACATTGGAAGCAATGCAATCTGCAATACAACACTGCAAGCATGTGATTGTCTTCATATGCTCTCCACACACCCAAATGAATTTTAGGAAGATTCTGTGGCTATCACCCCATCGATGCCAAAAGAAATTTAATCGTATGCATGGCCAATGCCACATTGGTTCCACGTGAAGATGCCATTGCCGCCTCCATGGTGGGAGGGGTGAGATGGGTCTGGGAGGTCATAAAACATATAGGTGTACCGCCGCATCGATTACTTTGCATCGACCACTGTGCAAGCTGTGATATTTGCTGCATTTGCACGAGGAAAGTACATGTGCGAGTATGCTAGAGCAAGCGCCCCATCTCTCTGGTTCCTCTACACTTGCCACCAATGCCTTAAACCAACCATTGTTGCCACCATCAATTTGCCTTCATGGACAGAAACATATAAGCTATAGATATGTCGAGCAAACAAGTCAGCATGGCTCGAGCTTGCGTGGGAACAGAGTGGGTGCGTGCGTAGATTGGTGTTCCCAGACCCAACATGTGAGCCCCAGCTGCTAATTTTGGTGTCAGCTAGGCCTCAACTTGTTAGCCCAAAACATGTGACTCGGTGTTGTACAACACAGAACCGGTGGTAAAGCGTTATAAGCCCCCCTGTGGTTTTGAGAAATTTTTGCAATTAAGAATGAATACTAAAATTGTCAAAATCAAAAGGCAACAAACCTAAGTGCCATATTCAAATCCACTTGTGCTTCATCTCTACAAGAATGCTGCCACCTCTAGATATGTTTTTGCTTTCGTAGCAACACACGAGCATCTAACTAGTTTTCTAAAAACATGGTGAGCATTTTTCATCATACATGATAATCATATTATTACAATTATGAATTTTTTACAAAATCACTATGATCATTTTTAAAAGGGAAACATGACAAACAATTTTAAATATATGCAATGAGTAATTCTTACTGCACAATATTTTATAAAATACATCAATGAACAACTTTTAAATTCACAATTAAAAATTTGGAAATAGACAATGAACATTTTTTAAATACATGCTAAATATTTGCTAAATGCATTTTGAACATTTTTTATACTAGCTAATTGCTCGTGCCTTGCAACTGGGCATACGTGTTCTAGTGGTTCAAGAACAATCTTGCCCGACATATACCTCACGCCCACCATATTCTAGATTTTTTAAGGTTTGATTTGATTTGAGTATAGATAGGGGAAGGCAAGAAAATTTTGGATTTAGTTGAGGTTTTGATAACACTTGATTAGATTTGGGTATGGGTAGGGAGCAAAAGAAAAGTTTTTGTCAGTTTATGTTTTGGTCAGATTTGATTTGATTTGGTTGAATTAATGCAGTGCGTGAGATGAGTGGCGTACATGAGGGGAAAACCAAACGGAGGAAGGGTGGAGACGAAGGTAAACGTACAACGATCAACTTCCCTTTAATAGGAGAGATACACGTTGACAATTTTTAAATGCATGATAGACCTTTAAAAAAACATGATAATATTTTATACATGATGAACATTTTCTAAATATTAGGTAAAATACATTTTCTAAATACACAATTAACATTTTCTAAAATCATGATGAATATTTTTAAACTACATGATAAATAATTTTTAAAATACATGAGGGCCATTTAAAAAATACATTATGCATTTTAAATACACAATTAATCATGGGACCAGACTTGTTCTGAGAGTGCTCAAAGCAAAGTACTACCCTAATTGTCATTTTCTTAAGGCGTTTCTTAAAAAGGGTTCTTCTTCACCTACCAAAGCATGTGTGCGAGCATTCAATGTTCTAAGCGGGGCCACATTTGAAGAGTTGGAGATGGCAGTAACAATAATATAAACATCTAGTCAGATCCCTGGGTTCCTTCTAGCCCGATCGGGAAGGTAATGATGAACGAGGTATAACTGTCATTCAAAAAGTTTTTGATCTTATCGTGTCCGGGACTGCAGCATATGGGACGAAGATCTTGTCCACAGTATATTTACCACGGCCGATGCATGTCACATTCTCTGGATCCCGCTACATACCAACTCCTTTGAGGATTTCATAGCATGGAAGTTTATGAGAACTGGCACATTTACTATGAGGTCGGCCTACTAGATGGAGTGGCGCCACCAGTTCAAAGATCCGACGATGCTTTCGGGTGAACCTGGTTCATCGGTGTTGAACCCTGTTCGGAACAACTTGAAACTACTGAGAATACACCATACACAAAAATGAGTTTTTTTTGCCGGGAGGTGTTACATGGAGCTATTCCTACCAAGGCGATCCTGGCAAATCGTCATATAGGCTCAAATTGCAGATGTCGTATTTGTAATGAAGGCTTGGAAGATGTCAAATATCTCCTGTTCTTATGTCAGCCATCAAAAGAAATTTGGAAGTTGCTTCAATAATTCGATGTCATCTACAAAACTTGAACGGTCCATTTGTTAGGTTATGTGGTGCTCGAACACCTCCTCACAAAAACCTGCACCGAGCACGCCATAGGTAATGATCTCTGAGCTTGTTGCGGTGTCAGGTTGGTACATCTTGTGGTTGCATCGACAAGTACACGCGGTAAGCATGTCCCACTGGCAGCAAGCGTGCCGTTTCCGATATTTGCTCTTGCATCAAACTATGTGGCGGCGTCTCGTGTAACTTCTACACGAGCTAAGTAGAAGATGGAGCAAACCAGATGTGGATTCCCCAAACTATGTGGGACTCCTAGACCAGCTAACCATAGATCTTTAGATTTATTCTTGCAAACGTTGTGCATGATGTATGTACATTTACAGATGAACAAAGCTGACCGTTTTTGTTTGTCTGTGCTCCACACAAGCGGCGACCGCTACAAATCTAATCTCTTTCAGCTCCGCTAATCACCGATTCTCCTCCCTTTGCTAGTCATCTGACGACGATAGTGGGGAGGGAAATCCGGATGCCTTGGCTCCGGGTAGTAATTTAGGTTAGGTTATTTTCAGGCGGATGGTGGTGTCTCACCTTTGAGTTGATATTCTGGGTTTCAATCCTTTTTAAACTAGTACATCAGATAGATTCGAGGAGCTCGGCGTAGCTTCTGCTTTGTCTCCTTGGAACAATGATGTTAGGGTTTCGGTCCCATGTTCGTGATAGTGGCATACGGTGTGAAGCGCTTAAGATCGATTCAAGTGTTTAGCGGTGACGACTACGTCTAGAACGGCCCGATCCTTAAGGGCACGCGTCTTGCTGAAGAATTTTGGCTCGACGAGGCAGGAAGGATGACTAGTAGAGGAGTGGAGGCAACGACACGTATAGTTTTTATTATATTAAGGCTTTATACTTCCGGTGGACTAATAGATCTAGATCCTTTTCGAAAATAAAATAAAATAAATGAATAACGTTTGCCATCCGTAAAGAAAAATAATACAGTAATAATACTGAATCATGAAGTGCATGTCTAGACTAGAGGAAGGATCCAACCGCATAGATTCATCTGCCCTCACGGTTTCACCCCTCCCCAGTCACGGGCCAGGCTCGTCGGCCGCCTCCAAAGCCCCTCGCCGGCGGCCAGGCTCACCGGTCCTGCCTCCTCCGTTCCCTTCATCGTCAACGGAGGCGCGCTGCTCCTCCTGTGCTTTCAGCTCGGGCGCCGGAGTCTCCTCTGCATCGCCGCTGCGGAGCGCGGTCGGCGTTGATTGCAATTTGCAACCCGCGGCGGCGGCGGCGACCGGTTCCCCCGAGAGGCAGATTGGTCCGCGCGCTCGCCGAGCGTCGCAGGTGACGCCACTCGAGCGTGGTGCACCTCGTCAGAGGACGCACCCACGGTCGGTTAGCCCCCCCAGAGATCGAGATCCACGCCGAGTTCCGCTGGTGACGGGCAGCAATGTCAACTGCCCGCCTGTCCTCCTCCTTCAAGGCTTCTTCACGAAACCCACGAGCCCCCTTCGCGGCCTTGGCTGCCGCCACAGAGCGAGTGCGTGCGGGAATGCTAAGCCAGGAGGACGCGCACCACCTGTTCGACGAATTGCTAAGCCAAGCCGCCGCCATCCCGGAACGCGGGCTGAACAACTTTCTTGCTGCACTCGCCCGTACACCGCCTCAGCTGCCTGCAGCGATGGCCCGGGCCTTGCCATTGCCCTCTTCAACCGCATGTCCCAAGGCGCTGGTGCACGGGTGGTGTCGCCCACGCTCTGTACCTATTCCATCCTCATGGACTGCTGCTGCCGTGCAGGCCGCCCGGACTTGGTAGTTGCCTTCTTCGGCCGCCTCCTCAGGCTCGGGCTGCGCTTGAATGTCATCTCCTTCAACAATCTCCTCAAGGGGCTCTGCCAGGCCAAGCGTACAAATGAGGCGGTGGACTTGCTGCTCCACCAGACACCTGAACTGGACTGTGTGCCTAATGTCTTCTCGCAGTAGCATCGTGAATCAACGGCTGTTTTAAACAAGGTGAAGTAGACAAAGTGTGCAATCTCTTCCATGAGATGACCCAACTGGGAGTTCAACCTAATGTGATGATCTACACCTCAATTATCGATGCACTAAGCAAGTGCGGAGCCATGGACATGGCAGAAGTCGTCCTTCGGCAAATGGTTAATCAAGGCATTGGACCCGATGTCATGACATATACTAGCCTGATCCATGGATATTCTACTTTGGGTCAGTTCAAGGAAGCAGTTAGGGTATTCAAAAAAATGGTAAGTGTTGGTGTTCTACCAAATGCTGTCACATTGAACTCATTTATTGATTCCCTTTGCAAGCACGGAAGGATAAAGCAAGCTAGAGAAATTTTTGACTCAATGGCTGCAAAGGGCCAAAAACCTGATATTGTCTCCTACTCTATTATGCTTAATGGGTATGTTAAAGAAGGATGCTTCGATGATACGACTGGTCTCTTCAATTCGATGCTACAGAATGGTATTGTACCTAATCACCATGTTTACAACATATTGATTAATGCATATGCTAAACGTGGACTGATGGATGAGGCTATATGCTCATGTTCGAAGTAATGAGGCAACAAGGAGTAAACCCGGATGTATTTGACTATCAAATCATAATGGATTCACTTTGTAAAATGGGTAGGATGGATGCTGCTCTGGACAAATTTAATCAGATGGTCAATCAAGGAGTTTCACCTAACAAAGCTGTTTACCAATGCCTGGTTCTGGGTTCTTGTTCTCATGGTGATTTTGTGAAAGCCAAGGAATTTCTTTCTGAAGCAGTTAATAGAGGTCTGTGTTCTAACAGTGTGTTCTTTTATCCTGTAATAAACAACCTGGCCAAAGAAGGAAATGTAAAGGATGCACAAGATATGTTTGACTTCATTGTAGGTATTGGTCAGCGGCCTGATGTTATTATGTACACTTCACTGATGGATGGATATTGCCTTGTTGGCAAGGTGGAGGAAGCACTGAGAGTACTTGATGCTATGAAGTCTGCTGGCCTCCAACCTACTGCTGTTACGTATGGTATACTTCTTAATGGCTACTGTAAAATTGGAAGGATCGCCGCTGGATTGAGTCTTTTCATGGAAATGTCACTCAGCGGGGTTAAGCCCACTACTATTATGTACAACATTATACTTGATGGGCTGTTTCGCTCTGGGAGAACAGTTTCTGCAATGGAAAAATTCCATACGATGACTGAAAGTGGCATACCAGTGGGCGTTGACACATACAACATAGTTCTTCATGGACTTTGCAAAAATAACTGCACTGGTGAAGCAATAGAGCTGTTCCAGAAATTGCGTGCAATGAAAGTGAAGATTAATGTCATAACACTCAATACCATGATTTCTGCAATGTTTAAAACTAGGAGACTTGAAGAAGCCAAGGATTTGTTTGCTACTATGCCAGCTGCTGGGTTGGTGCCTTCTATTGTGACTTACACTTTAATGATAACTAATTTCATAAAAGAAGGGTTGCTAGCAGAGGCCGATGATATGTTTTTAGCAATGGAGAAGGCTGGCTGTGCTCCTGACTCCAGACTGCTAAATCATGTGGTCAGAGTGTTGCTGGAGAATGGTGCAGTTGTAAAGGCTGCAACTTATCTCGCTAAACTTGATGCAAAACAGCTGTCACTTGAAGCTTCAACGCTTTCGTTCATTGTATCTCTCTTCTCAAGGAAAGGGAAATTAAGGGAGCATGTAAAATTGCTTCCTGTAAAGTACCAGCCTCCTGAGATGTTGGACTGACAATTGATACATTATTACTTGGAACTTCCTACTGAAAAACAAGGTGGTATTCACTTATAGCTGACACAATGGCATAGCCCCCCACCTGCCTTTTTGGGAAATGCAGATAATTCATCCATTGTTGCCTGATGTTTGATGTCACGTTCTAAATTAAAATAACAAGCCTGAGTTCTGAGGGTCATATGAGTGTCCCCCTTTTTGTGATGAAGAAGGCGTAACTCTTAACTGGAAAGTTTGTATATGTCACACATTTAGGCCTATTCAGAGTATCCAAATTTGTGGCAAAGTACTTGGCTGCGTGCCTCTGGGAATACCCAATCTTGGTCTTTACACGCATTTATGCAGTATGAAGGCTTGACCAAGGAGTGCAACACAAACATGATATAAAATAGTTTGTTTAACAACTGTGATATTTTTCAGTAATGCTTCTCTCAACAGTAGTGCTATTTCTTGTTGGGAAAGCGTTAATTGCGCTGTATTCATGAGGTGCACACTGGTAAACAGAATTGAACTGTGTTAGTCATCTAAAATCTACTCCTAGTTGCCAGCGGTAGTGCAGTTTAGTTAGTAATCTGATGTTACTTCAGGGCTATTAAGCCTGTTTTTTTGCTACTCCCAGGAACTGCTTGCTGACTGTAAAAATACATTGCAATCTCTCCAGTAGGAAATATTTACCTTGATTCACTGTCTATGTTATTTTCTCTGCTCTAGGATCAGTTTGTTGTGCCGCCGTTGGGATTCTCGTCCCAGAAACACTTACCATGGTGCATTCGATGGCGTTGTGCAATTATTCTGAAATCAAATTTTAGACAAACAATTCTGCAGTCTGGAGGTGACTGGCTGGCGCGACAAGCCGGAGGAGGCAGTCCTGCAACTGGTGAACGCAGAAGTTGCGACCGGTGACGGGTGGCGCGACAAGCCAAACGAGGCGATGCTGCAAATGGCGAACTCAGGAGCTTTTTTCTAATTATTTTTTAGAAAAGGAGGATCGCCCCCGGCATGGCGATGAGCTGCGACCCAGCAGGCGGTGGATGCAATGCAAGCCAGCCGCCGTCATCATCTCGTTTGGAGTCGTCTGTCATACACGTGCTGTTTGCAATCAAACGGTGAAATGAAGCAAGGAAACAATGTCCTCCTGCTCCTCTGGTTTTCTTCACCAGCTGTGGTACATGTGGTCTCACTGTCACCAGTCACCGGAAGAGCGTGAGGTGACACATAAGGTTCTCCAGTTTATTTGGGTTGCTGAAGAGCAGGAAGGAAAATGAGATGCTTGCTCTGCTACGGCCAGCGGCGAGCAGGGGAAGGGGAAGGAGCTTCCTCGTCCACGACCACGCCGGCCGGCGGCGACATTTTTTGACATTGACTGACAGAAACAAAAAGCATGCTCCAAAAGAAGTTGAGAAACACCGGTCCAGGAAGTTGAAAAACGCTTTTCCTAGAGAAGATATCTCGATTCAGTCAAGATTTATAACAAGAATCATATGAAATCTATAGCTAACATGCATTTTTTTTTGAAAGGGCTAACATGCATTGTTACAACAGTATATGTCTACAATGACCAAAAAAGGGTATCTCCATGTACGAAAACAATCATGAAGGTGAGTTTAGTAAACCGACAGAAAGCAACTCACTCATAATTCTTTTAAAAAAGAAATTAAAACAGTGATCTTCCCTTGGGAAGTGTGTATACATTATACAACACCACTACACAGAGCTATGAATTAGAAATCTGAAGATTATCAAGTAAAAAAACACATCATGAGCAAGGTCCATCTCGGGACTAAGATAAACATAATGAGCAATTCATGCTTGATAAAAAGGTACAACTCTTAATGCATCTTTAGTGATTCTATAGTTAGAGCAAATTAGGAGATACCAATCCATTACTAACTCTTACAGCATCAATTCATTTTCTAAGAAGGCATTTTCATCGCCATTCTATGTTTTAGAAAGTACCCCTACCTGAAGGATAAAATCTTAATAAAAGAATGCGCAGATTAAAATCTTAAGAATTGCATTTTCAGGCTATGTGTAAACACTCTCTTTCGATAAAATTAGTAGAAAAAGGGCCATTTGTCCCGGTTCGTAAGGCCCATTTGTCCCGGTTGGGGAACTGGGACTAAAGGGTCGGTACTAAAGCCCTACACCTTTAGTCCCGGTTCTTATACCAACCGGGACAGATGGGCCTCCACGTGCCCATTCTGGCGAGCCCAGGGAGGGCCTGCTCCAATAAGCTACTGCACGCTGTTAGCGATTCGAGCTGGAGTTTTGTTTTTTTTCCGAAAGGGGGGGTTGGGGTTTTGTAGGGTTAATTTAGGTGTTTCATATATTGTGTTAGCTAGCTAATTAATAGAGAGAAGTGTCCTCTCTTATCTCCGTGTTTGGTCAACGCTACGTACTATACATATAGAGAGGACTCGACATGCTAGCTAGTAAGCAAATGAAGGAAACAATTAAGTCTGTAAGATCGTCATGAACATATGCATACAGAGAGAAGTGATATCGACCTCTCCTTCTGCGAGAGATTGGTCGAACAACAAGTTTTCAGATATCTATCCGACGCCATCGGCTACATATATACAATATAAGATCTCTTACAATATAATCCCCTAATTATATATGAACTCAGGGTCCACATGGTATTCTTCGTCTTTATTGATCACACGGTCAAGAAAGAGTCCTGCCAATTCCTCTTGAATTGCTCGCATGCGATCTGGTGCTAGGAGTTCATCCCGCATCCGAAACATCTAATTTGAAGAAGGGGATCAATACATATATATATGAATGAATGAAACTCAACACAAATGATGGTAATAAAATAAAATTGTGAATATTATTGCTTACGCACTTCATATTGTTTGTTAGAGTAGCCCCACTCACAGTTCGTGTGGTGGATGGACTCGCAAACATAGTATCCACAGTCATTATTCTCGGCTTCCTGCCACAACCACTTTACAAGAAATAGAGGTCAATCAAATCGATAAGCAAGCATGCTAAATGGTATTGATGAAACTAGCGCTTGAATCACTAGGAGATCACCTTGTGAACTAGCTAGTAGTACTTACTTTCGAGTGTGTAAATCGCAGCTTCCCGGCAGTCCGGAGCTTTTGCGGTGAATTTTTCCAAACCCTGCTGCATAAAGAAAACAATTACTTGATATCGTGAAATGAACAAAGTTGCTGATATGGTGCAATAATGATCGATTTAACTTACTTCTCGAGCATTTCAGTCATGTCCGCATACTCTTGTGGATCTTTTCGTCTCGAGTCTAAGACGATTACTAGTCCCTACTCAAGCTTAATCTCTAGAAGAATATAGTGGAAGCTGCGCACACATGCATAACTCATCAATTACATTACTATAACCTCGACTAATAAGGGAAACCGAGTATGCACAAGACAGTAACACTCACTTGAAGTTGTAAGGAAAGAGTATTATAGCTTTGTTTTGATTTTTTTACCAACGATCGTATGACAAGTTGGCCTCGTATCTTTGGCATGAAATTCAACGTAGTATATGCATCTATGAGATTTGTGCTAATGAACCCAATATCACCGATTTGTCTTTTCTTCAATTCGCAATCTTCAATCTGCATAATATAGTGAGGATAATTTTATATATATATATATATATATATATATATATATATATATATATATATATATATATGCAATGAAAGGGCTGACCTATATATAGAGACTTAATAACAGAAGTAGTACTTACAGACCGTAGCAAGTGACCGTTAATTTATCGAGGGCCTCTTGATTGAAAAACTGGAAGAACTCCTCAAATGGAACAGACAACAGCTCAATTCCAACGAGGTCATGCTCCTCTTTAACTCTCAGCGTCAAAATATCCTTCCCCAGGACTCTCTACGAGGTTTCCATGTACCAATCATGGAATCTTAGCATCATCGTTGTTAGAGATCTTTCATCTTTGACGAGAGGCTTCCCGTAATGGTATTTGTGTTCGTCCACCTCCATTGTATCATAATGTACATCATCGGGCAGATAATCTCCACGATTGGTACCAGGAAAAATCTCCGGATGATTAGCGACGATATCGCTAGACACCTTGAGCGGGGGCACGATTGGTTCGCTTGTTCGCCGAGCTGGGCAATTTTTTCCCAGCTCGTCGTTCTGCTAACCTTCGATCACTGATAGTACTTCCCGACCGATCCACTTCGATAAATGACCTTTCAATAATGCAATCATAGTTGGATTGCGACGGAGAAGGTGGTGGTCACTTCAGGGCATCGATAGTGCGCTTCACTTTCACCGGATCTATCTTCTCCCCCGGAGGTGGATGTTTCTTTTCTTTCACCGCTACAAAGAAGTCCTTCACTTGTGCTTTCACGATCTTCGCATTTTCCTGTTCGGTCATCTCGTATGGTAACTTCTCTAGAGGCTTGAGAGATGGACCGAATCTGTATTGCCTCCCGCCTCTTGATGTACTGCTAGACGCCGGAGCAGACGGAGCGGCTGCGGCTGTCTTCTTTCCTTGCTTACGAGGCGGAGGAGAAGGACTACGACGCGCCGGAGCAGCCGGAGTGGCGGCGTGTCTCTTACGCCTTTGCTGACGAGGCGGAGAAGGAGGAGGTTGGCTGCTCGGGCGCGCCGGCGCAGGCGGAGAAGGAGGCGGAGTGCCACCACGCGCCGGAGAAGGAGGCATAGTGCCCTGATCACTCGTCGGAGGAGGAGGCGGAGGAGGAGGCGGAGTGCCCTGACTCGCCGGAGGAGGAGGAGGCGGAGTCGTGCAGTTTGGAAGGTTGATGAGCTCCTTCCGCCATAGGCATGGAGTCTTCAGAGCAGAACCCAGCCGAGTCTCCCCTTCACCGGTAGGGTGGTCAAGCTCAAGGTCCTCAAATCCCTCCGTTATTTCGTCCACCGTCACCCTAGCATATCCTTACGGAATCGGACGGTGGCAGTGAAAAGTTGCGCCGTTCAGGAGGTCGAACAAAAGCCGACGGCCGCCTTGACTTTGAAGTTCTGCCATTGCGTCATAAGGTGGCAATGTTGAGACTCCGTGATAGCATCCACGGGTAGCTAGCGAGGAGCCGTGAAGGACAGGCTCTTGAAGCAGCTTGGTGGGCAGCAGCTTTGCTTCTCCGCTGAGATGGCGGGGTAACCGGGGGTAACCGGCGGGTCGCTTGCTGCGACTGCGTCTCGTTCCTCTAAGCGCTTGTACCCTTGCGTGCGGCGCGCGATTAGGTCTGCTCCATTTTCTTCCTCATCTCCTGGCATTTGTAACCCCTGCATCCGGAAACCCAGCCTTCCACGGAACGGAGCCTGGCGTGCCTCGTGTCCGTCCAGGGTTCTCGGGATTCCCGAGGGCCATTGTGAGCTCGTCGTTCTCTCTGTCTGGAACGAACGTACCTTCCTGCCACTACAAAAAAAAAGACACATCCGTGACATTTTGGGCCGAACGAAATTTTTTCTGTCATACATATGACACTTTTATGACGATAATTGTGACAAAACCCGGTATCATCATAGATGTGGTGGGCTCCTACTTCTATGACAAAAAATCATGATAGAAAATGGGCTTTTCATCCTGGGCGGGCAAGAGACGCAGCTGCATGACATTCTTTGGGCCGTCCATGACGGAAAAACCCGTGGTAGAAGCGAGGGGGAGGAAAATTTCGGGGAGTTGCCGGTTACGGTGGGAGGTCGGGGGCGGAGCGATGCGCTGCGTTTCTCAGACGATACTGCGCATGTGTGCGAGGCGTTCATCTGGCGAACCCGAGTGAGGCGTTGGGCTCTAATCGAACCCGGCGATTGCACTGCGAGCTAGCGTTATCGAACTCGAAGCGATCGATCGATGGTACTTAATGGCGAAGCCGATCGAGTGATTCTTCGCCATCGCCGCTAATGAAGCCGATCGATTGGATGAGCGATGGCGTTGCGGCGGGGGGGTTGGATGAGCGATGGCGGTGGCGTTGCCTGCGGATGAACGAGGAACCCGTGGTGTGGAGGTTTGGATGAACAATAGGCGGTGGAGGGTGGCCGTGGAGGGTGGTTGAGCAGGACCCCGTGGTGTGGAGGGCTGGATGAACAATAGATGGTGGAGGGGTGCCCGTGGAGGGATGGTTGAGCGATGGCGGTGGAGAAGCGCGCGGTGGAGGCTGGATGAACAGGAGCTCGTGGAGGCCTGGAGGAGGTCGACGGTAGCCGATCGAGGCTGGGAGGAGGTCGACGGTGGAGATGAGCGGTATCCGTGGAGTCCGTTTTGCGGTACGCCACACCTCTCGATGAACAGGACCCGTTTGACTGTAGGAGGTCCGTTTACGTCCGCTTTTGCGTACGCCACACCCTTCCCGATCAGCAGGACCCCCGTTTCGACCGTAGGAGGTCCGCTTTCCTCCGCTTTTGCGGGTACACCACACCCTCCCGATCAATAGGACCCCGTTTCGACCGTAGGGAGGTCCGTTTCTCCGTTTTGCGTTACGCGGACCCCTCCCGATGAACAAAGATCCCGTTTGAGCGTGGCGGTCGAACACAAGGCCGTTCCTCCATTGTGCGATACGCGGGCCTGCGTTTCATCGCTTTGTTCCATCCAAGCCCTCCCGATGAACACGACCACGCATTCCGTTCCGACCCAGCCGGTTGGCTCCCACGCGTTAGTTGCCTCTCAATGAACACGACGCATTCGTTGCCTCCCCATGAACACGACGCATTCCGTTGCCTCCCGATGAACACGACAGCGGCGCTGTTTCTCCGTTCCGACCCAGCCATGTACATATCGCGGCAGTAGGCGTTCGAGACCCTGCCCGTATGTGCGTGCGTGGCCGTATTTTCTTTCTTGCACCCTCGCGGCTATGCGTGCGTGTACATGCTATGTCTATGGCGCCTCTACTACGACACGTGCGCGCCTCTACGTCCACCAGTATATATATAAGTACACGTTCGCGACCAGCATGACAACGCTACGTGATGCGGAGCATCCCACGTTCATCCCCATGTACACTCCGACTACTCTCCAAACCCCAAGAGGACATATGACGAGACCTCAAACATATGCCATGGGACACAAGGTGAACTCGCCCCTCTCCGAACCGTCACTTTCCACATGTGAGACATGGTTACTACCTCAAATGTATGTGCTATGCATGACCAAGAACAAGGAGGAAGACCATGGACAAGGCAGGCGAGGACACCGACTGCGTGAAGTTCAAGGAGGCAATCTGCCCTTGACTGGAAGGACCGGAACAACCGCCTAACAACCGCTGAAGCGGTACAACCGTCGACTACCGCCCAACAACCGCCACCTTTACGTGATAAATGCGGTGCAAAGGCAGGTCTTTACTGCACGGATGTGCCGGTAATTCCCAAATGGCCGGTACTACCGCCCGACATTGGTACAACGCTGGCCCCTCAAGCGTCCATCTCCGTGGCCGCGCCGACCTCCCAGCGGTAGTACCGCCTTCCACGTCCGTGTACTTCCGCCACATGAGTTACCAGCGGTACAACCGCCCGTGGTAGTACAACCGGCTGTCTACACAGTGTTCGGGCACTGAGGCCCATGTACCCCTTCACTTCGTCCCCATTTGCACTAAGACTATAAAGAGACCTCTCCCTCCCCCTAGTTAGGGTTAGCAATGGTTTAGCTCATATTTTGTGTGAGAGCCTTGCTCATCCACTTGGTTACTTCTCCTCGGAGCTCAGGACCTCTTCGGAGAAAGATCCCCAAGCGGATTCAAGACCCCTTCAAGGGAAGACAATCAAGACCTCCTCATGGAGAAGAACCGGTTACCTCTTGTATCGTCCTTTGTTGATCGTGGATCGTGTGTCTCTCTTTGTGTTCATCGATCTAGCGCATGTGTAATCGAATCTTGTTGGTTTGAGTGATTCTCTTGTGTTTTTCCCGTGATTTCCCTCGTGCTCTTCCGCTCGTTCTTCGTGTTCCTCGTGAGGATCCTCTCCATACGTGAAAGATCGTCCCCATAGGGTTCCGCCTACATCATCTTGGTATCATGAGCCACGTTGATCACGTTTTTGGAGCCCCTACCCCGTGTTTTCTAGCTTGATTTTGTTGTTTTCGTCCTAAATCCGAAAATCCCCACCATAAATAGCCCTAAATGTTTTTTGTGATTTGTTGGTTTGATGATGTTTTATTGATTTTGATCCGTGGATTTGCTTGGTTTCAAGTGGATCTAGCATTCCCCCAAGTTTCCCCTCTTCCCATCCACGAAATCCATCCAATTTTGCCCCCGAAATCATCCATTTCCGCCCCAAAAACGCGCCCCGATTTGATCTGCGAAAAATCCCGACACGAGCGGTACTACCGCCCCTCCGAGCGGTACTACCGCTGAGCACCTAAGCGGTACTACCGCCCCCCAAGCGATACTACCGCCCTCCACGGTTTCAGCGTTAAAGGTTTCACCGTTTTGCCCATAACTTCCACATCCGGAGTCCGATTTTCGCGTTCTTTAGCTCGTTGAGTAGCTATTGACATCCCCCTTCCATCTAGATAGGTTCCAACATAATTTGACTCCATAAAATTTCGAAAATTTGGCAAGTTTGCCTAGGCCTTCCACCATATCATCCGCATAACCACCATAGCCTTCCGCAACCTAACCCAATTTGCTTGCCATAGCATTAGTGGTTGCTTGAGTAGTGATTCGAGTCTCCTAAGGTGTTTCGGCTACTTAGGGACGATTGCTTCTTCTTCAACCACCACCACCACTTTCGCATAACCTTGCCCACCATACATTTTGCCACCTCAACATAACCCAATTTTGTTTGAGCTTGTTTGAGTTGTGGCTTGTGTCTCCTAAGGTGTTTCGGCTACTTAGGGACGACAACTTCAACATTGACTCGCATAACCCATCATTCCACTTCCGCATTGCCAAAGTGCAAACCACCACCGCTTTTCCGCTACCACCATTTGACATTTGTCATTTGAGATTTTTAGTTCGCGGTTTTTCCGTTTCCTAAGGTGTTTCAGCTACTTAGGGACGAGTCTCCATCACCTTGGTATCTACATCAAGAACACCGCCACTCATCATCGCAAAGGACGGTAACCTCGACGACACCATTGTATATTCCTTTGCAATTGCATTGTTAACCCCTAGCCCATTTTGCGTCACTTGCCTATCGAGACTAGCCATTTGAGTATTGCCGGGCCACGCTACTTGTGCACATTAGTGATCATCGATACACCTTCCATTGCATATATACCATATCATATATTGGTATCATATCTTGTGTCACAAGTTTGTTCCCGCATATACACAATTGCTATCTTGGTTTGTGCATTGTGCAAAAGTGGCCATACAAAAAAAAGGAGAGAATAAAGCTTTTAAGCAAAAGAGAAAGAGCAAAGAAGCTTGTAAGCAAGTGCCATAGCATCATACCACATTGCATATAAGATTGTCATATCCGATCATCTTGGATCATCTTGAGAAACACCGGGAACCATACATACATAGCATACTTGGGATACAAAGTTTATCCATTTTGCATCTTATAGGTTGTGCACAAGTGTCATATCCGCCTATTGAGAAATCGTGCTAGCGTCTCTCTTGAGTTTTTGCAACACGAAGCGTTTTGGTGGATTCCACATTTTGAGCTCATTCCTTGGTTGCACGGCCCCATTTATCTATCCGTGTATGCGTTTTCCGTGTGCCATTCATTGCTATTGGTCTACTTGTTTCTCTTGAGAATTTGTGAATCTCTTTCAACATTATTGACTCTTGCTAACATTTTGCATCAAATTTTTGTGCCACTATCCTCACCGAGCTCCACCATAAGCTTTACTTGTGTAGGTGTGAGAAATCGACAAGAATTGGTACCAATTGTGCTATTTCCTTGTTACACATTGAGTGATCATTGATCCACTTTCAACATCGGTCAAGGTACATTTGGTATAAGTTCTTCTCTTTCTCCCACTCATATTTGCTCGAGTTTTGTGATGGATAGGCAAGGCATTTCATCTCCGGTCTTCAACAACAATGATGGCGTGAACAACTACATCACCAAAGCGTCCATCTTCGATCTACAACGACAAGTGCAAGGCGCACAATCAAGATTGCGAGAGCGCATCGAGAACATCTCCATCGACATTCGTCACTTCGAAGCAAGGAGAAGGGACTACATCGACAAGAAGCTTGCCACACATAAAGAGGATCAAGATGCAAGGATGGAGGAGATTCGGACCTTGCTCAAGTCTTCTCCCCCTTCGGCATCTTCAAGGCGGCGACGTTCAAGTCACAAGTCTTCGGAGCGCCCAAGCGATGCAAGCGCAAGTCGTCCACATCTCCATGGCGACCACCATCACGTTCGTGATCCACATCGTCATGAAGGGCAAGTCACCTCCAAGCATCATGTGCACGACGACGACGAACGACATCTACTACGAACTCAAGCACGACAACGACATCATCATCATGAAGATGCTCCACAAGCGCAAGTGCACAAGTCCCAACAAGCCCTACTTCACGCCAAGTCCAAGCTTCAAGAGCACAAAAGAAGACCACGAGACGACCACCACCAAGACGGCGCTACGGCTACATCAACCACTTCGGCATCTTCGCCAAGTGCTATCAAGGCATCTTCGCCTTTGGACGTACGGCATCTTCACCTACTTCCCACGAATGCACGCCTACAACGACTTCATCAAGTCCAAGGCGACTACCTACGGCGAGGGTGACACTTCCATCTTGAAGCCGCTCAAGGAAGATGGCCAGAAACATGGGAAACTCCCTTCGGTCATGGAGACGAGGCTACGAGGTGCCACATCATATGGGCCTCACACACCAAGACGGGTGACAAGGCGGTCGAGCAAGGGCCATCCCTTCGACTCACGGCGACGGCCTTGAACCTCTTCAACAACATGAAGACGGCACCCATATCGGACTCATACTCCGAGTCAAGCTACGTGACCGCGCATGGAGACATTTGCACCTACATCCCTCCGACACCCACATATGTTGAGATGCCCCAAGTGCCATGTGAGGAGAGCCACCACCACATGAGTGAGATGAGTGACTCCACCATATGTGACATTGAGAGCATTTCCTATGAGAGGATGAGTGTGACCACCACTAGCCCCACACATGAGAGCATGCAAACATCCTATGTGAGGTTGAGCGCCATTTGAGTGACTCCACCAACCATATGAGTGAGAGCATCCTTGAGGGAGTGAGTGAGCCACAACACTTAGTGAGTGAGGTAGTTGACACGGCATGTGAGGCCACTATGATTCCTAACGACTTAACCTCTACTCCTAGTGTGTTTTCTTCTTTGGTGCTAGGTCTCCTACATGGCGACATGCCTATCCTCGACGCAGTCCATCCCTCAAAAGGGAAAACCGATGGCCATGGTGGACAATGACGCACCCCACATGGTTCCATCAAGAGGAAGATGACAACAGGGGCGATCTTCAACACCTCACCTACAACACATGAGCCGACGCCTCCAAGCGGTAACATAGGTGATGGTGCTTCTCTTGTCCCACTAGTGGACTCTCTTACCAATGATTGCTCCCATGATGTTAACCCACCTATTCCCATGCTTCATGCTAGTGAGACTTCTTCATGCCTTGACTTACCTATTTATGATGAATATGATGATGAGCATGTTGAGTTGCCTAGTTGTGATGCTATGCTTCATAGGATATCCTGTGAAAATTCTATTGGTCACTTCATGTTTGATAATCCTTTGAACTTTTCATATGCTATGAGTGAGATCTACCATATAGCCTCATTTCAATCTCAACATAGTAACTATGCATGCCCAATTAACATAAATCCCATCTGCACTTTTGGCATAGATGACGAGATGATGGTCATTGGCTTTTGCTTCTCTTGTGATGATATTGCCATGCTTCCTTTACATGATTTGCGCAATTCATCTACTATGTCATGCCATGATCACATTGTTCCAAATATGCATTGTTTTGGATGTTGTCAATATTCTCCACGTGATGTTTCTACTCTTGCTCATGAGGAGACCCCCATAGTTTCCTCATACATATTAGGAGATCTTGATGCATTTCATACTTTGCATGATTCCCATAATTGCGTGCACCATATGCTTTCCATGAATAACAATGCTCTAGATATTTCTCATGATGCATTACATCCTTTGAGTCTCCATTATGACAAGCATCATAACAAACCTCTCATGATGGATGACATATTTCTATATCACGCATCTCATTTATTTCAGCATTGGATATTTTGTGCTAACCGACACATGCCCGTGCGCATCATGATGGATGATGTGTACATATACCATGCACACACAATTTTCTCTTTGTCTTTGTTTTGTGTAGGTACTCACGTATACTCGTCAACATCTCAATCCCAAGAGTTGATTTAAACGAGCTCTTGAGAGCAACGATGACTTGGGATCCCGTGGACTATCCTTACCACCGTTCCCTTTGCGCAAGGACTACGCGCATATCTTTTTCTTAGCTCTCACACGACTATGGGCTATATATCATTTGTCCCTTTATGCCCATACTGTTGTGTTCACTTTGCATGTTATGCTTGCTTCTATGCCTTCGCCATGCAATTGTGACCCTTGCTTGCATCTACCCATGATTGACCCTATGTGTATTTGTATGCTTGGTGGAGATCCTTGTTGCTATTGCCATGTTTATCATGTGCCCCATGCTATCGATGCTTGCTGTGTTGGGAGAGTCATAATACCCCGTTGCTATTTACATATGGCTTCTCACCAATACATTCATACTATTGTCCTCATATCTTGCTTTCATGTTTGTGCTATGTCATGTGATTTACTCATGCCCACTATTTGCACACATGACATGCTTGCCATGATTCCTTCTAGTATGTTGCATTTTACTTTTCTACTAGCTTGCTTGACTTGATCGCTATGATTGCTTGCTATGTTGCATCACCCATGTTCCACACTATCACTTGCTTTCTTGGGTTGATGACATATATGTTCATGCCTCTCACATGATATATCTTGTTTATTGTCGCTTGCCTCCTATAGTTGCCTCTATGCTTAATGATCTTGGAGACTTGGACACTTCACTTGTGATGCATGCTTGTTTACATGAGCCTATTGTATTTGGTTGTTCTCGCATCATATGCCTCCATACTATGAAATGCTCCCTTGTTCTTTCTTATGATGAGCATGATGCATACACTTGTTGGGTATCTTACCACATTAATGATAGGTTTTGCACTTCCGCTAACCTCATTTGTTTTTCCGAGTGTTTGTCATGTTCTTTCATTTTGACGGATTCACAAGGCGGTAACATCACGAGACAACTTGGTTATGTGAAGGCATACAAGATGCGCAACTCCATTATACTTGAGAACCTCCTAAAGGTGACCTCCTTCTCTTTGAGCCATCCTCAGATACGCATATTGGATGAGTCATACTTTCATTGTTGTTTCCTTCTTCTTGCATACATGATACATCTCGCGAATGGAGGAGAGACATTGAAGATTGGCTCTATGGACCTTCAATTTGAGGAGTGCCACGACATCGAGCTATGGTACAACACCACCCATGACAAATTTGCACCCTATGCACGGATTGACACACATTATGATTGTCTTATTGCACCTATTCCCATGTCATCCATGTTATATGAGCTTGTGCATTTTCTTAGCAAATTTGTTGTGATCTTTCTTGATGGCATATTCATACATCGTGATCATATTGCCTACCATCAATTGCATGATAACATAATCATATTGAGCATCCATTGCCATATTCATGCTATTGATAAACCGTCTCACTATGACACAATTTTTGCACCGTGGTTGCATTCATCATATTCACAACACATTGTGTGCACAATGAATGCTTTTGCTCCCATGAATGCTTTACATCTCATTCCATATCATGTTGCTAAGCTTCATGTGCTTTGTCATGAACAATCTTGCCTCACGGACTCATTCTTACATGATGGACACTTTGTGTGCGCTAACCATTGTATTCCCGAGTGTTGCTTGTGTTTGCTCTTTTTGCATGTCTATCGCTCCGGCGACACCTTGGACTACTTGGATTGCGCCATGTCTTCAACTTCGTCCAACTACAAGTCCGTCCACGACAACCGTTTCCATGGTGATGAGGATCACGATCCGAGGTCGGATCTTTCCCAGGGGGGAGGGGATGATGCGGAGCATCCCACGTTCATCCCCATGTACACTCCGACTACTCTCCAAACCCCAAGAGGACATATGACGAGACCTCAAACATATGCCATGGGACACAAGGTGAACTCGCTCCTCTCCGAACCGTCACTTTCCACATGTGAGACATGGTTACTACCTCAAATGTATGTGCTATGCATGACCAAGAACAAGGAGGAAGACCATGGACAAGACGGCGAGGACACCGACCGTGAAGTTCAAGGAGGCAATCTGCCCAGCCTGGAAGGACCGGAACAACTGCCCAACAACCGCCCGAGCGGTACAATCGGTTGACTACCGCCCAACAACCGGCCACCTTTCTGTGATCGTGCGGTGCAAGGCCGGTACTGCACCGGATGTACCGGTAATTCCCAAATGACCGGTACTACCGCCCCGGCAACCGGTACAACCGCTGGCCCCTCCGACGTCCATCTCCAGAAGCCAGCGCCTGACCTCCCAGCGGTAGTACCGCCTTCCACGTCCGGTACTTCCGCCCTACATGAGTTACCAGCGGTACAACCACCCGTGGCGGACTGCACAACTGTCTGCCTACGGTGTTGATGTTCGGGCCTGAGGCCCATGTACCCTTCACTTCGCCCCCATTTGCACTAAGACTATAAATAGACCTCTCCCTCCCCTAGTTAGGGTTAGCAATGGTTTAGCTCATATTTTGTGTGAGAGCCTTGCTCATCCACTTGGTTACTTCTCCTCGGAGCTCGGGACCTCTTGGAGAAGATCCCCCAAGCGGATTCAAGACCCCTTCAAGGAAGACAATCAAGACCTCCTCACGGAGAAGAACCCGGTTACCTCTTGTATCGTCCTTCGTTGATCATGGATCGTGTATCTCTCTTTGTGTTCATCGATCTAGCGCATGTGTAATCGAATCTTGTTGGTTTGAGTGATTCTCTTGTGTTTTTCCCTGTGATTTCCCTCGTGCTCTTCCGCTCGTTCTTCGTGTTCCTCGTAGGGATCCTCTCCATACTTGAAAGATCGTCCCCATAGGGTTCCGCCCTACATCACTACGTACGCTTCGACCAGGTGGGTCCCGACTGTCAGGCACTTCCTTGCCTACGAAGATGTAGCTGGTGGGTCCCAGCAGTCAGGGGGGGCGAATCGTTTTGTTTTTTTGCCCGGACGCACTTCCTTGCGTGCGAAGATGTAGCTGGTGGGTCCCAGCAGTCAGGGGGGCGAATCGTTTTGTTTTGCCCGGACGCACTTCCTTGCGTGCGAAGGTGTAGCTGGTGGGTCCCAGTGATCGGGGAAACGTTTTTAGCGAAATATGGTGGCCCGTCCGGTGGGTCCCCTTGTCAGTGGAGGAATAATTATTTTATGCGGCGTAATAAGGAGGCACTTCCTTGCTGCGGCCGTGGACCTGTACTGTCACCTCTCCACGTCTGATCCACGTCCGATGGAAGCCGTTCCTTGACCACGTTGACCACGCCAAGGCCGAGAGCACCAGGCGGTGGACGACGGCGAGGCCTAGAAGGGGCGGCGGAGGCCGGGGGAAGACGCGCGATGGATGCCCACGCCAGAGGAGTACGAGGTTCACCGGTTCGCTGCGGTGTGAGGCTGCCGTCGCCGCGAGAATAACGATGGGTGTGGGCGAGTAGAGGGATGGCACTGGCCAGCGGTGGGACTAGTAGAGGCGGTGAGGCCTCCGCCGCATCGCAGCCGACCACGGGAGGCAGGAGCACGAGGCACGACCGGCGGTTTGGGCGGCCGGAGCAAGAAGACCAGAGGTTGAAGAAGCACTACGGCCGTTGGATGGACATCGTCACTGGTCCACTGGAGCTAAAATCGTGCATATTGACTAAGTTGACAAAGCCCTCTGTCCCCGTCAACTTAGTAGGCCCACAAGTCAACTGCCACTATACCTTTGGGTCCCGGCTAACGAGGGAGTATTCATTTTTGGGTGCGTAATAAGAAGGCACTTCCTTGCATGCGAAGATATAGCTGATGGGTCCGAGCTGTTACCGGCGGTAACGCGTTTTTTCCGCGAAATCTGAAGGCCCTTCGGTGGGTCCACGATGTCGGTGGAGGAATCATTATTTTGCGGCGTAATAAGGAGGCATTTCCTTGCGTGCGGCCGTCAGGACCCAGGCTTCTGTCGGCCTCTCCGCATCTGATCCACTTCAGATGCATGTCGATGCGTTGACCACGTTAACCAGGCAGCGCCGAGAGCACCAGGGTGATGGACGACGGCGAGGCCTAGGAAGGAAACGACACGGGCGAGGAAGACTTCGGCAGTTGTTTCCCATGCGGAGGAATCATTTGAAACGAGGTTTCTTTGGTTAAATGTCTGCCCGTCAGCCGGAGAATAACAACAGTGTGGGTGAGTAGAGGGATGGCTAGGCGAGCAATGGGAGCACGGTGGGCGGTGAGGCCTCTCTTGTGGCGATATAAGCCTTGACATGAGGAGGAAGATGAGCAGTCCACCGGCGCTTGTTTGGTAATTTGGAAGCGGGAAGAGCGAGATTGAAGAAGCACGGCCGTTGGATGGCCATCCAACGATCCTTTGCTGTCGTCAACCTTTTTAGGAAAGCCTCAAATCTGTGGAAAACGACATACAGCCCATCTGCCATTATTTCTAATAATTTACAGCCCTTTGCTAATTCTTAAGGTTTTTTAGAGCCCATATTCTTTTTGTTAGCATTACAGCCCATCATGTAGCCACGGTTAAAAATTATACAAAATTTTGCATATTTCGGTGCGGTCCGAACTGTTTTTAATCGAAATTTCGACTCACATTCAAACTGATTATAAACACAAATCTATATCAATATAAAATCCAACAAATTCTCCACACATAAAAATTAATGTAATTTAAAATCTCGAAATGAAAAAAAGATATTTGAAACTAATTGCCGGTTGATGTGTTTTAAAAATGTACAGCCCATTTCTCATTACTGATGGGCCATTTTCTCGGCCACTTAATGAAAGCTCTCCTCGTCTTGAAAGATTTGCAGCCCAACAGGCACGACAAAGCGACTTACTTGACAAATAACAAAAAACTGGGCTGTGGCCGTGGACCCGATTGTCATGACCTCTCCACGCATCTGATACTCTTCCGATGGAAGTCGTTCCTTGACCACGTTGACCACGCTGCGCTTGTGAGAGCACCACGGGCGGTGGACGACGGGCGAGGCCTAGGAAGGTGACGACGCTGAGCAGGGGAAGACGCGGAGTGGAAGCCCGGAGAGGAAATGGTGAGGTTCACTTTGGTTAAGGCGCCAGCAGGCACAGCCAGCGGTGGGAATAGTAGGGGCGGTGAGGCCTCTGCGGCAGCCTGACCCGGCCACGGGAGGCGAGGAGCATGAGGCACGGCCGTGGCGCTGGTTTGGGCGGCCGGAGCAAGAAGACCAGGAGGTTGAAGAAGCACTTCTGACCGTTGGATGGACATCAGCACGGTCCTTTGGAGCTAGAATCGTTCATATTGACTAAGTTGACAAAGCCCTTCGTCCCGTCAACTTAGTAGGCCCTAAGTCAGCCTCCCACCATGGTGGGTCCCTAGCTAGCGGGGAGTATTCATTTTTGTGCGTAATAAGGAGGCACCGGGGGATGTTTTTTCACAACACGGTGGCCGTCAGTGCGTCCCAGCAGTCGGGGGCAAACGTTTTTTCGCAAAATACGGTGGCCCATCCAGTGGGTCCCTGCTATCAGTGGGAGGCTCTCGGTTGTTGACCATGTTGACCACACCATGCCGAGCGCACCCAGACTGGAACAACCCAGAGATGGGGAAGACGGGGCAGTGGAGTCACAGATGGAGAGGAGCGGGAAACTTCACTGGTTGGTCTTGTGGCAGCACAGGCTGTGGTGCCGCAGGAGGCAGGAGCAAGAACGAGAGGTTGAAGAAGGAGCACGGCTGTTGGATTAACATCCAACGGTCCAGCTGCTAGAATCATTTGTTGATTAAGTTGACAAAGCCGTGCGTACACGCCCGCTTAGCATGAGCCCACAAGCCAGTCACCCGTCATGACGGGTCCCAGTCAACGGGATGAATAGTTTTTTTTGCATATCAAGGAGGCACTTCCTTTCATGCGAAGATACAACCGGTGGGTCCCAGCTGTCAGGGGGAGGAAACATTTTTTCAGCTTAATAAGGAGGAACTTTCCTTGCGTGCGACCATGGACCTCGTGGGTCCCAGTCGTCGAGCTCTCACGTCTGATCCTCTTCCGATGACTCTCGTTTGTTGACCACGCGCCAAGACCGAACACAGCGAGGCCGTGGACGACGGCGAGGCCCCGGACGGGAACGACTTCGTAGATGGGAAAAACACGGCGGTGGAGTCTCGAGATTGAGAGGAGGAGAAGGGTTATAACTGGTTCTGTTGCGGCGTGGGGCTGTAGTCTATGGAGAATAACAGGAGGTGTCGAGGGGTGGAGGGATAGCCTAGCCGGCGGTGGGGTAGCAGTTCGCAGCGATGTGTGCTAAGCAGAGCCGCTAGCTGCCGGAGAGGCCGGACCCGAGCCAGTCCGGCGACATCGGAGGAAGAAGACCAGAGATTGAAGGTGCATCTTTGGTCGTTGGATATAATCCAATGGTGTGGATGACACAATCATTTGTTGAAGTTGACAACGCATACTGCGTGAAACTCCGACCTATTGGCCCACATGTCGACTGCAAAATGTGGCATATATTTAACCCATCTTTTCTAGAATGTACAGTCCATTTGCTGGGCTGGGTGAACAAATAATTTCGCGTCAATCAGGCCCATTTATATTTTCTAAGAAATCCAGCCCATTTGCACTTCCTTGAAATACACGTATTAGGTGGGCTTGTTATATATATAATGTTATGTTAGAAGGAGCAATTAATATCAAAGAATAAACCGGAGAGGCACATTATATATATATATATATATATATAATTAAGAAATTAGTGAGTTATTGCTCAAAATAAAAATGAGTGCGTTATTATTAAATTGGTCCTTAAAATCTTTGCAAGCTTTTGTATGCAATCACCAGGATTTTCCTTGCCCGTGAGTCAAAAACAACCAGGATTTTCCGTTAAACATTTACTTTTATAAGTTAATAACACGTGGGATGTTTTTATAATGTATATATAAGTCTCTATAAAATATCACGATAATAGTAACAATATAAATATATATAATGTGGTTAGAAGGGAAAACATAAATTGGACACAGCATTACTTTTATAAGAGACCTGCGTTTTATACCCGACAGTAGGCATACTAACAAGTTCACACACAAATACAACAAAAAAAGGTAAACATTCATATCAAACTCAGGTTCACAGGACACGTTCATATTCATAGCCAACATTCACTATCAACAACTCAAAAGATTCATATATACACAAGCTCAGCATATCTATGCATCCAAATGATTAATAGATCACACGACAATATTCATACATAATTCACAAAAGATTCAGATATACACATGTTCGGTATGTTTATGCATCCAAATGATTGAGATCACAGCCAATATGATCCATGGACGAACTTTAATTACCTAGGAGTGCAATTGGTAAATGGTGTTCAATCGGAGGTACTTCTTGCTAAAATTAGTTCTTATGCGAGTAAACTTTCGAGTACATAAGAGGCAGCAGACAATCTGAACTTTGCTTGTAGGTTTATCCTCAAAGAGTGGCCTCGTGCCGAGGGAGGTTTGAGCAACTTGGCCACTAACTAGTTCTTGGCTCATCTTGGTCTGTATCTCGCCAAAATTCTACATTGTAGACAAGAAAAGAGGCGGTTGAGAAAATGAACCACCCAAATTTTTGTGTAGTTCAAGCTGAAATGGAGCATCCTTGGCGTGCAGATCGATTAAGTGCCGATGAATATACGCGTCAACCAACTTGTCTAGAATCTTTAGACTCCATGCCATATAGTTCGCTACCATATGTACCGATAACCAACCGCACAAGTTGGGACCAAAGATCGGATCATGCGTTTTTCCGGGCTATGCACCAAGCAATATTTTGGCGTTCACTCTCCTAATACTTGAGTTTGACAATTGGTTGGCGCGGTTGATACTCGAATGAATATAGGCACTTCTTGTCAACATCGATGCTTATGCGAGTGAACTTTGGAGTACATAGCAGCGACATAAGTACCTGTCCATCTCGATCATTTTGTGCGATTCTACCGAAATCACCCGATGTAATGATTTTCCTGCGAAGTTCAGGCTCCAAATTACTCCTTTATGAAATCGGCAAATAGTAGCACAATACCAAATTACCAATACATATGACAGGCACAATAATCGGGATAAAGACCAGTACCAACTGTGTGAGGTAGCATATCAATTACTATTTCCTTTATTTGGAAGCCGAGATAAGCCATAGCGGACGACAAGAAAGGAAGAAAGCAAGCGGAGATTAGCGACTGACAGGAAAGGACGGAAGCTGTCGAGGCAATGAAGCACCCAAAGTTTTTGTGCAGTTCCACCAAAACCGAGCATCCCTGTTAGCACATATATTGAGTGAGATTATTGTAGTAGTGGGACTAGTTGATGAAACATACACTAACAAATAGAAGCACCCTCATTATCTTAATGGGTAAAGTTAGCAACATAGTAGTCACTGCTTAAAGAGAGGTATTAGTTTATTTAATCAGTGCCAATTAGCTCAACTCAACACTCAAAGCATTGCCATTTATCATAGGTTGCAAAACTTAAAAGTGCAAAGATAATGGAGTTTCTCATGTGAGTACGATACAAATAGAGATGATAGCAAACTAATATGGATGAAGGCCTTAGGGCCCGTACCAAGCTGAGAAAAAAAGCTTATTCATGTAGTCCCATAAGAGATGATAAAGCACTCACTGGAATCACACAATAGTATATATTTTTGTGCACTTCAAATGTATGGTTTAAATCACTCTTGTTTACCAGTGAGATTATATCGAAAGATTATCAAGAACTTCCAGCAGAGTTAAAGCACTGGCTGGGATACAGTTCATTGTATTGTCTTGTGTAGTTCCACTAAAATGTATGATTGGCACAACATGATCCTTGTTTGCACAAGTAGGAACAAGGTGAAATGTTCATTAGCTTAGTGAGGAAGGATAGGAAGACATTAGCATATTACTCAAACTGTAGCATCAAATTCATGATGGACAATGCGCAAAATATTGCCTCATTGAACCAATGGCAATAAATTGACATGCAAAACAATAGCACTATTATGTCATGACACTAATAATATTCCCTCCCTGCTCCACCACATGATTCACCTCCATAGACAAACATTCACACGTACATGTTTCAAAGATAGGGTCCTACTAAAGATTTGTTTAACTCCAACAGGAAAATTAGGCAGTAATAAATTAGTGGTACTTAAGTACTTCTAATTAATTAAGTGAGACAGCATAAGTGGAAGGGCTCCCTGGAGGGTCATCTCAGATGTAAGGTAGTCGTTGCTGGAGCCCTTGAATAGCCTCGACTGAGGCCTCTGGCTTCAGCAAGATCGCCTTGGCGATGTTTATTCTTCTTCTTCTTCCTCTTCATGCTCTGTTTCTCTTTCTCCTCACCAGTTGGTGAAACCAAGTACATGATTGGCCTTCTAATTCAGAATTGGTTTTTTGCGGTGAGGGAGTACAAGTGAAAAAGTAAAAAACAGCATTATTTTCTCATGGCAGTCGGAAAATAGAGATGAACACATGCATTAAATATCATTCTTACCTAAAGGAAGGTTATGGCGCGAATATGGATGATGAGGATTGGAACACAGATCTCCCTTTGTGCAGTTCCACCAAAATGAACCAACTGTTCCATTCTGACA
Source organism: Aegilops bicornis (assembly GCA_021605145.1). NCBI lineage: Eukaryota > Viridiplantae > Streptophyta > Magnoliopsida > Poales > Poaceae > Aegilops > Aegilops bicornis. Next base: position 839,249,455 of record CM038670.1, read on the forward strand.
TTCCAGTTAAACAACCCAAAAGTCACTTCTTTTAAGAAGAGTTTTGTGCGATGCACCAAAGGTCACAACAGCAACTGTGTGAATTGGATATCCTGTTTGCACAAAAAGGCACAGAGAGAAACAGTTAGAGTCTCGAACAATTACTGAGCAAAAACATTTGGCTAAACTTGTGTGACGCCCGATTCAATCAGACACTAATCATGCACGCAAACGCAGTAATACGTATCAAGATCGAGGACTCACGGAATATATCACAACACAACTCTAAAACATAAATAAGTCATACAAGCATCATAATACAAGCTGTGGGCCTCGAGGGCTCGAATACAAGTGCTCGATCATAGACGAAGTCGGTGAAGCAACAATATCTGAGTACGTACATAAGTTAAACAAGGTTGCCTTAAGAAGGCTAGCACAAACAGGGATATGAGATCGAAGAGGAGCAGGCCTCCCGCCTGGGATCCTCCTAAGCTACTCTCGGTCGTCGTCCGGGCTGCACGTAGTAGTAGGCACCTCCATTGTAGTAGTCGCCATCGACGGGTATGGCGTCGCTCACAGGCTCCATCGTCTGGTTGCAGCAATCGAGTATAGGTAGGGGAAAAGGGGAACAAGGCAACCGTGAGTACTCATCCAAAGTACTACTTAAGCAAGGAGCTACACTACATATGCATGGATATATGTGTAAAGGGCCATATCAAGGACCGAATCACAGAATGCCGTAATAAGAGGGGATAGTTAGTCTTAGCGAAGACTACGCTTCGGTCACCGTCTTGGCAATGTAGGAGAGGCCAAACTGAAGTCCTCCAAGCAACATCACATAGCAATAATCCTACCCGCCATCCTCCTCATATCCCCGAGAGAGAGCGACCACCGTTGTATCCGCACTTGGAAGGGTGTGTTTTATCAAGTATCCGGTTCTAGTTGTCATAAGCTCAAGGTACAACTCCAAGTCGTCACATTACCGAAGATCACGGCTATTCGAATAGATTAACTTCCCTGCAGGGGTGCACCAACTTACCCAACACGCTTGATCCCATTTGGCCGGACACACTTTCCTGGGTCATGCCCGGCCACGGAAGATCAACACGTCGCAGCCCCACCTAGGCACAACAGAGAGGCCAGCCCGCCGGTCTAACAGGGGTCTGGGCCCATCGCCCAATGCACACCTGCACGTTGCGTGGGCGGCCGGAAGCAGACCTAGCCTAACAGGCGTTCCAGTCCAATCCGGCCTTGGCGCCCGCTTTCCGTCGGCCACGTCAAGTGCTTCGGTGATACCACGACGCCGGGATACCATAACTACTCCCACGTAGATGGTTAGATGCGCGTATAAGCTCAGAGCCAACTCAGATCAAATACCAAGATCTCGTTAAGCGTGTTAAGTATCCGCCATGAAACGCCCGAACAGGCCAGGCCCACCTCTCTCTCTAGGCGGTCTCAACCTTTTGCCCTGTCGCTCCGCCACAAAGTAACAGGTTGGGGGCCGGGAACCTGTGCCCACCTCTCTTAGGGATGGAGCCACCTGTCCTTTCAGCCCCCATCTCCGAACAGTATCACGGGTAATGTAATAGTGTAAAGTATATAGTATATGCCCGTGATCACCTCCTCAAGTGATCACAGCCCAAAGAGTATAGCATGGCAGACGGACAAGAATGTAGGGCCATCGATGGAACACTAGCATCCTATACTAAGCAAGAGGATAAAGGTAAAGGTAACAACAAGAGTAGCAAGGACAAAGCTATGCAAAAGATAGGATTAATCGAAAGTAAAGAATATCGCTACACTACTCTAATGCAAGCGGTATAGAGAAGAGTAGGCGATATCTCGTGATCGAAGGGGGGCTTGCCTGGTTGCTTCCGGCAAGGAGAATTCGCCAACACCGTAGTCAGGCTGGGGGTCGCGGCAGTCTCGAGGTTCTAGGAAAGAAGTAACGGAGGGAACACAATAAATAACAGAGCAATCAGAGTAGCACAAAAGCGTAACATGGCAATACGCTGGTGCTAGAGGTGACCTAATGCCGTAGGAGGTGATATCTTGGTGAAGGGGGAATCATCCGGAAAGTATCCCGGTGTTCCGTGTTTTCGGACGAGATGAACCGAAGGGGAAAGTTGCGTGTTCGATAGGTTAGGGGTGTGTGGCGGACGAGCAGGACTACGTGTCCGGATTCGTCCCTGCGTCGCTCGAGCAACTTTCATGTACAAAGTATTTTCATCCGAGCTATAGATTATTTTATATTAATTTTTAAAGATTTAAGTCATTTTTAGGATTAACAGAATTAATTAGTTTAGAAAATACCATTACGACGTCAGCATGATGTCAGCATGACATCATCGGTCAACGGCAATGACGCGTTGACCAGTCAAACTAAGCGGGTGGGTCCTGGTCGTCATTGTCACATTATCCTAATTAACCTATTAATTAATTTAGTTAGTTAATTAGGTTAACTAATGTTTAATTAGATTAATTAAACATTATCAATTAAGTTAATTAATTATCTAATTAATTAATTACTATTTATTTAGTTTTATTTTTATTTTTTGTTTTCCAGGTGTGGGCCCCGGCTGCTCGGGCACAGAGGCCAAACGGGCAGCCGTTATGGGTCGAGCCTCGATCCAGTAAAGAGTGTCGCCGGCCGAGGAGTCGCTGCATGGTGGCCGGAGTGGCCGGAGCCGGGCGCCGACGGAGAGGGTTAGCTGGGCGCTGGCCAAGCCTATGATTGGGGCGGCGGAGCTGGCGGCAAAGACGGCTGTGAGGAGGTCCGGGCTTGCCGAGGCCGTGTGGTGGCCGGAGACGACGCATGTATGGAGCGCGGAGAACAGGGCGCCATGGGGCTGGGCGCAGTGACCAACGGTGATGGTGGCCGGGCGCTGGGCGATACGCGCGACGTACAGGCTGAAAGCACGCATCGGGCGTGGCCGGGAAAACGGCAGGGGGAAAACCGGGGCGCGGTGGAGTGCGTGCAACGAGGGGGAGGGCGGTTACGAGCTCCGGCGAGCTCGAGCGATAGCGGGGGAGAGAGGAGGAGAGGACGGGCCTCACTTGCGGTGCAGGGGAACGGCAGCATGCCCGAGGAGGAGGACGAGGAGGCGACGTAGAGGCAGAGGTCCGGTGAGGTGGCCGTCGACGACGGCGGGTGGCGGGATGGCTCCGGCGGGGGAGATCCGGCATCGGCGCAGGGCGTCAGGGGCATCGATTGCCCCGACCGGATCCACGCAAGAGGGGGTTGAGGAGGCGGCCACGGCGGCCGCCGCTCGACGTGGCGAAGCGCGACGCGACGACGGGGCGCTGGCCAAGGCCGTGGGGGGGAGAGGCGAGGTCGGAGGGGGGGTCGCGCCAGGCGGCGGAACGGTGCCCCGATCCGGCTCGGGGGGGTGAGAGGAAGAGGTGGAGGTGGGATGAGGCGGCGGCGAGGAGCGCCGGCGGCATCGGCCGGGTTGGGGCATCGTGGGGAGGTTCGTCCCTCCCGATCCCGATCTGGACCGGGGAAGGGGAGAGAGGCGTGGGGATCGTGGGGAGAACGGGTGGACCGGCTAGGGTTTCTCCCCTGGTGGGGGCTATGGAGGGGAGGGGGGTGGGCCGGCTGGGCCTGGGGGTTGGCCCAGTTGGGCCGCAGTCCCAGCGAGGAGGGGTTCCTCGCTTTCTGCTTTTTTTGTATTGTTTTGTTTTCTGTTTTTATTAGTTTATTTCTTTACTGTTTTGTACGTAGTGTAGGTACTAAATGATTTTAGTTAAAGTTGAAACTCCTCACATAATTACCTACTGATATTTTGGGCATTGCCCGAAAGGTTTGGTGGGTTATTTGGAATTGTTTGAAAATAAGTTCACATTTTAAAAGGCATAAAAGGTGTTGTATGACCACTTTAATTATTTCTAGGGGAGATTTAAAAATCCATTTAATGTTAGATCCTTCATGTTATTTACCTAGAGAATATCCGCAACCTAATCGAACATTTTTGTTTTACCGTTGAAGAAATAACAATTTGACTTTATTTTTAACTTTGAATTTGAATCGGGTTTGGATCAAAGTGAGGTTTAGCAAATTAACTGCGATGACATGGCAACATTAGGAGGGGATTACTGTAGCTTAATTACCCGGGCGTCACAACTCTCCTCCACTACAAGAAATCTCGTCCCGAGATTTAAGAGGTAGTGAAAGGGGGAAAGGTTTGGTAATGAGTCTAGCGGGTCTTCTCATTCTGGCTTGCTCTTCTCGAAGAGACCGATCCAATACGTTGATGTCTTCATTCCCTTGCTTCCGGTCATCATGATGAAGTCGACATCCTTTCTTCGGGATCTTCATCGTACTTACGAATAGGTAACAGGGCCGATCGGCAACGACAGAATGCTATAAGGGTAATAATCTGGGATTAACCCATGAATGAGTATAAGAGTACCTCTAAGAGTTGAACAAATAAAACACACCGAGAGTGAGGTTCAAGGTACAATAAGAGGTTCCAAGCAGATAGATAGTGGCTCAAGTGAACCAGAGTGAGAAAGGGGTTCAGAGTAACGAGAGTAAGTATAGCGTCCGATACTGCATTAGAGCACTTTCGGAAGGTGGTCCGTGAATTACATACGAGTCCACGCGAGGAATAACTTTGGGAACAGGGGGTGTCTGGGGAGAGTCAGGTTTCGATCCTCTGGAACTGTGGGTTATGGGCCCACCATGTGGGTTAATAGTAGGAAGAGGGGGTGACGTCTTGCACGATCATGTAAGCAAGGCATGTCAAAGAATAATCGCCGCTTATGTTGACAAAGATCGTTGGTACCAAGGGCGAGGGACGAAGAGAACCATTTTCCCGCTTTCGTTGAGCGAAGCGGACCAATAGGCAAAGTTCTCGCCCATCGGCGGTTACCGTAAAGTCATCAACAAGAGAAATGTGGTCTTACCGACAAGAGTGGTACAACGAGGTGTTTACATAAGCAGGGAAATATTACTGCTTATATCATATAGATCACAATATGGGTTAAACAAACCAATGGAAGGAAAATATGATCATCAGATTAAACAGAACAATGGAAAGGAAAATATGTTTAAACACATATTTCAAGGGTATATCCTTCCCAAGGACAAGCAGAGCAAGATATCCATGACAGGATATAAAGTAGAAAACCATTTAGGTAAGGGGGGAGGAATCTCATGATATTACCCATACAACGCTGTTAGGATAAGTGATAAATAAAATTTAGCATCGTGCTTTAAATGTTCCTGTCGAAAATCGGAGTACCATTGACATGCTTCGAGATAGCATTGACATGGTCTTCGTGTGAAGATCAGACTTTGAAATATCGAAGGATCCATCAGGAATAACTTGTAGAATAAGTCTTACAATTTCCTCATGGATGAATGGATAACCTTGCTTTGAAAAGGAATCTATAACGATAGGTCCTCCAGGGGAAGTGCTAGGCATGACATCATGCTACCGGGTCATCGAAGGATCAACATCATAACTCTTGGAAAGTTGTCCCCACCATCATATCCTCGACCGAGATTCAGATCCGATTGGTGTCGGGATACCTCAGATTTAGGATACCCGAGAAGAAAAGGTGCAACGCAAATTGACGAGATGACATTGTAAGATTCTCGGAAATGAACTATGAAGTGATTTCCGTTAACAAGAGTCCATCATTAACCCAAGGAGAGGACAAGGAGGTGTCCGATGAACTCAACGGCAATTCACCGAGATTCCCAAAAGATGGACTTCCACAATTAAGTGAACAAGGAGATAACATTTGTCAGATCAAATGATATAAGGATGTATGCTCGAGGAAAACATACACAAGTAAACATTGGTTGAAAGGTGCGCCCAATGGGTTGGGTTGCACGACCAATGTCAGAATGGTGATTCAATAATCGATAGCCTAAGAATGAACTTTCGACCATTAACTTCAAAGAAATAGGGTTGCTAGAAGGAAAGAATCCAAACAACACCGTTCACTTGTTGGAATTAACACGGGGACCAAGAAAGAATGGTGATGGTGAGAAGTATCACTATACCAAGAATTCTTAAGAGGTGGAGTAATCCTCATGACATTCTTGTCGTAAAGAGGGTAATACTCCAAGCTAAAGAAGAACAAATGTTGGATAGTAAGGATCTCAAGGTTTACACAAAACACGAACAAGTTTGTGTTGAGCGGAAGGCAATAAAGTGGTCGATGAGAACAGGAATCATCGAGGGCAAGGATGGTATTACCCATCATGAATTCAATTGAATTCTGGAAGAGCTCATAAGGTTGATGATGATCACGACACAATTGTCGAGAGATTTCATGCAGATGTAACCAATCAGCTGCATTTACATCAAGTCAAAGGAATGATGAAGCAAGAGGTTATTGGAACCACAGTTACGACACAAACTCCAAACCGAGCTTGTTGTTCAAGGCGAAATGATATGACGATGAGGATCGACGTAAGGTTAGTTCATCGTCGAAAATTGTGCTCCGAGAAGAAGGACCGGGTAGCACAGTTAAAATCATCACGACAATGATATAGCCAAACAGGCTAGGAATGGCGTGGTCGGGTACAAACTTCGTGCTTATAGAAGCTATCTTGAAGAGTTGTTGAACCGTAGAGCGGACTCGGTTCGATTATCGGTGTCTTTGAGTGTTTAATAACTCGAGCCCGTGAAAATTTGGAATCGATGGGAAGGTAGCACTTGATGAAGAACTCATAAGAAGTTATGCGGTTCCATGATAATCTCGAGATACCAGGGGGTAATACTCGACAGAAGATCAAAGTAAAGGTTGGACTGGTGTATTGATCCATAGAAGACAATTGTTTAACTTGTCCGAGAAATGGAATCAAAGAAGAACAAACATGGTCGGAACCACGGTTGCAAAAGGCGGATCCCTGATATAAGAAAAACTTATACCAAGGGAATAATTAATTTAAGAGAAGCTCTAATGATAAGATCTACATCGTGTCCATGGGCATGAACACAAGTTCAAGGTCGACTCCCACTTCTCCAATGCATAAGTTTTCATTCACTTCTCACGCTCGATGAAGTTGCGGTGTTGAAATTTTATCTGGCGAAGCACGGAAGAATAATATTCGTGAAAACTTTCGGGTTCACACGGTTTAGAGAAGGCATATGTTCAACCCATAGGGGCTTCTTAGAAACATATACCACAAGTTTCAAGAGTAAATAACACAAGCCGAAAGCAGAGCATGGTTGGCCAAGCAGGTTACAACTTAACAAAAACATTATGTATCAGGGGAAGAACTCACAAAGTGATCAAATGTGAAGGACTCTGTCGGATAACAATCCAACAAAGGACTTGATGGTCCACAAAGGATCTGATGTGAGTATCGATACTCAACCAGAGGAAGAAGAATGCAAGGAGATCAGATTATAGAAACAACTGACTAACTCAATTGTCAATTGCAAAGGAATTATGATTTCCAAATCAAGGGATCAGAAGCAATGCTCTGATTAGGGATGGATAAGTTGAATAGCCTTAGGGTTACAATCAGCGACAATTGGACTGGTCGAGAACCAATTCCGATTAAAAGAATGGCAGCTTCAGTAGGAAAGGTAATGTATAAGGATCAATGATGATTGCGTAGATTCGCAAAACATATTGAGTCAATAGACCCAAAATGATAATGACAAGGAATGTCAATATGACTCACGAGACTTATGGGATTAATCCATAATGCAAGCAAGCAAGAATTTCAAGAGCCAAAGGCTCCAGAGGATTTTCGGAAGATCGAATAGTATTTTGAAGACTTTTGTGACACACATGAACAAGTGGGGTTGAGCGGATACTCGACAAGTGCGAGGATTTATTTGAAGGGGTATTCATGTGGCAAAGATCTGCTAGGCAGTAGGCACAAGGTATTCTCGAAACAATAGAGAAAACTTCGGGGTATCTTGTAATAACAAGATCAATGGGGATGATCGTATGAATGGCAAGTGTAAGTAGTTTTCCATACGGATTTATCGGTGGTCAGGAATAGCAAAAGTGATGGGCACAAAGTCTCGAGAGAACATCAGAGAGTATCTTCGGAATCTTCTGATTAGCAAACGATCATCTGAAGTGAGGGGCTCTCCGGGAGAAAGTACTCGCGAGAACCTAAAGTTAGTTTTGTTTTTAGCAAAATCGTTTAGCCCGAATAGAAGAGAGTTCAGAATCCCAGAGTAAAGATCGAGGAGTAAAAGATCCTAATACCACCCAATGGCGACGTGGGCCCGTAAGGCACACAGCCAAGTTAGTAAAAGTTTTTGCAATGTCTAGACTCGACTTCGGCCAAGGAGTTGGAAGGGGATTCCTCTGAGCGATCGGCTCACGATACCAACTTGTGGCGCCCCTAATTCAATCGTACACTAATCATGCACGCAAACGCGGTAATGCGATCAAGATCGAGGACTCACGGAAGATATCACAACACAACTCTAAAACATAAATAAGTCATACAAGCATCATAATACAAGCCAGGCCTCGAGGCTCGAATACAAGTGCTCGATCATAGACGAGTCAGCTGGAAGCAACAATATCTGAGTACGAGACATAAGTTAAACAAGGTTGCCTTAAGAAGGCTAGCACAAACAGGATACAGATCGAAGAGGAGCAGGCCTCCTGCCTCGGGATCCTCCTAAGCTACTCTGGTCGCGTCGGCCGGGCTGCACGTAGTAGTAGGCACCTCCAGTGTAGTAGTCGCCATCGACGGTGGCGTCGCTCCTGGCTCCATCGTGCAGTTGCAGCAATCGAGTATAGGTAGGGGGAAAAGGGGAACAAGGCAACCGTGAGTACTCATCCAAAGTACTACTTAAGCAAGGAGCTACACTACATATGCATGGATATATGTGTAAAGGGCCATATCGGTGGGTGAGCTGCAGAATGCGAGAATAAGAGGGGATAGCTAGTCTTAGCGAAGACTACGCACGGTCACTGTCTTACCTTGCAACAGTAGGAGAGGGCAAACTGAAGTCCTCCAAGCAACATCACATAGCAATAATCCTACCCGCGATCCCTCCTCATATCACGAGAGAGAGCGACCACCGTTGTATCCGCACTTGGAAGGGTGTGTTTTATCAAGTATCCGGTTCTAGTTGTCATAAGCTCAAGGTACAACTCCAAGTCGTCACTGTTATCAAGATCATGGCTATTCGAATAGATTAACTTCACTGCAGGGTGCACCAACTTACCCAACACGCTTGATCAAATTTGGGCGGACACACTTGCCTGGGTCATGCCCGTCCGCGTAAGATCTACACGTCTCAGCCCCACCTAGGCACAACAGAGAGGCCAGCCCGCCGGTCTATACCTAAGCTTATTGTGGGTCCGGGCCCATCGCCTAATGCACACTCAGACGCTATGCGTGGCGGCCGGAAGGCAGACCTAGCCTAACAAAGTGCCCAGCCCAATCCGGCCAAGGCCGCCATCTGTCACGACGCCTCAAGTGCTTCTATTGATACCACGGCGGGATACCCATAACTACTCCCACGTAGATGGTTAGTGCGTATAAGCTCGTAGCCAACTCAGATCAAATACCAAGATCTCGTTAAGCGTGTTAAGTATCATCCGCCACACCGAACAGTGGCCAGCCCACCTCTCTCCTAGGCGGTCTCAACCTGCCCTGTCGCTCATACAAAGTAACAGCTTGGGGCCGCTGGGAACCTGTGCCCACCTCTACTGGGATGGAGCCACATCCTTTCAGCCCCATCTCCCAACAGTATCACGGGTAATGTAATAGTGTAAAGTATATAGTATATGCCCGTGATCACCTCCGAAGTGATCACAGCCCAAAGAGTATAGCATGGCGGGGCGGACAAGAATGTAGGGCCTTGATGGAACACTAGCATCCTATACTAAGCAAGAGGGATAGCGGTAAAGGTAACAACAGTAGTAGCAAGGACAGGCTATGGCGGTATAGGATTAATCTGAAAGCGGTAACACGCTACACTACTCTAATGCAAGCAGTATAGAGAAGAGTAGGCGATATCCGGTGATCGAAGGGGGGCTTGCCTGGTTGCTTTCACAGCAAGGAGGGGTCACAACACCGTAGTCGAATCTGGGGTCGCCCGGCAGTCTCGAGGTCTAGGAAAGAAGTAACGAGGGGGGAACACAATAAATAACAGAGCAATCAGAGTAGCACAAAGCGTAACATGGCAATACGCTGGTGCTAGAGGTGACCTAATGCTTTGTAGGAGGTGATACTGGTGAAGGGGGGGAACCATCCGGGAAAGTATCCCCGGTGTTCCGTGTTTTCGGATAGATGAACCGAAGGGGGAAAGTTGCGTGTTCGATAGGTTAGGGGTGTGTGGCGGACGAACGGACTACGTATCCGGATTCGTCTCGTCGTTCTGAGCAACTTTCATGTACAAAGTATTTTCATCCGAGCTATAGATTATTTTATATTAATTTTTAAAGATTTAAGTCATTTTTAGGATTAACAGAATTAATTAGTTTAGAAAATACCATTACGACGTCAGCATGATGTCAGCATGACATCATCGGTCAACGCTGACCGTTGACCAGTCAAACTAGCGGGTGGGTCCCGTCTGTCATTGTCACCATGGCCGGACTCGAAGAAATCAAAGCCACATTGGCAACAAATCCGGTCCTGGCCGCGCCCAACATGGGCGAACCAATGCTATTATACATCACGGCAACCCATCAAGTTGTAAGCGCGGTGCTCGTTGTCGAATGAGAAACGGACGGACACAAGTTCCTCTCCAAAACCAGTTTACTACGTGTCCACCGTCCTAACTCCATGCAAGTCACGTACCCACATTATCAAAAGATAGCATACGGTGTTCATGGCATCCCGGAAGCTGTGACACTACTTCCAAGAGTGTTCGATAATGATAGCCTCAAAGTACCTCTTAATGACATTATAAACAACCGCGACCTTAACGGGCGGATTGCCAAATGGGCCATCGAGCTCCTCCGCTCGACATAACCTACAAGCCTCAATGAGCTATTAAGTTTAAGTTTTGCCGACTTCGCCGAATGGATCAATTTGAACTCTCTAAAGAGTACGGTGCATATTCCAACGGATCATGCACTTGACGGCTCCAAAATGTTGGCTGGCACAGGGGCTGGCGTCGCTGCTCGACGTCCCAATCGGAGATACAGTCCAATACGTACTTCAGATAATGTACACGGACTCCAACAACGCAGCTGAATACGAGGCCCTTCTACATGGCCTCCGGATGGCAGTCTCCATGGGCATTCGGCGCCTAGAGGTCCGCGGGCATTCAAACCTCGCGATATCCCAAATAAATGGAGACTTTGATGCCAAGGATCCAAAAATGGCAGCTTATCGCAATGCCGTCCTAAAAATGTCAGCTCGGTTTGAGGGGCTCGAATTTCACCATATAGCCCGGGAGAACAACCAGGCAGCAGACGTGTTGGCACGCATTGGCGCAAAGCGCGATGCCGTCCCTCCCAACATCTTCCTAGAGAGGATTTCAAGCCATCCGTATTATGGGAGGAGAGTCCGAAATAACATCCCGGACCCAACCACACTCACTCAAGACACCGAACATTACGACATAGTTGGTGGTTCTGCCAAAGAAATAACACAACAGCCCACACAATAATGGCAGTCATTGCCCCGTGGGCGTAAACCATTCCTAGCCTACCTAACTAGGCGGGAACTTCCCGAGGACCAAAACGAGGCCCATTGCATAGTGCGGCGATCTAAAAGCCTATAAGGTCCATGAGGAGAGCTTTATAAGAAAAGCACAACCGGAGTCCTTCAAAGGTGTATCTCCGAAGAGGAAGGGCGGAATCTTCCGCTGAAATTCATCTTTGGACTCGGCGGGCACCACGCCGCAGCCCGGCCCTTGTAGTCAAGGCCTTCCGCACAGGATTTTATTGGCCGATGGCCCGAGGCGTACGCTCAGGACTTGGTCCAACGATGCGTCGGATGCCAGCTCTTGCTAATCAAAGCCACATGCCTCCTACCGCCCTCAAAAACTATACCCATCACACCGGCCATTCAGCGATGCAGGGGCTTGATATGGTTGGACCCTTAAAGGAGGAACCCACAAGCAAAAATACCTATTGGTCATGGTGGATAAATTCACCAAATGGATAGAGGCAAAGCCTGTTAAGACGGCCGAATCCGGACCGGTGATAGACTTCATATCAGGGGTAGTACACCGTTACAGCGTCCCCCATAGCATCATCACTGATAATGGCACGAACTTCACGGCCGACGAGGTCAAACTCTGGTGCAAAAACATGGGCATCAAGCTCGACTACGCTTCAGTCTATCACCCTCAAACTAACGGTCAAGTCGAGCGAGCAAATAGTCTAATCATGAGCGGCATTAAACCCAGACTAGTGCGGTCCCTCAAGGAATCTAATACGCACTGGGTAGAGGAGCTCGACTCCGTACTCTGGGGGCTGCGGACCACGCCGAATCGCACTACCGGATTCACACCATTTTTTATGGTGTACGGTTCATGACTCACCTCATGTGCGCATGTACGAAGAAAGAGAAGCCGAGCTCGATCGGCAGGACAGTTTGGACGCCTTGGAGGAGGAGCGCGACGTGGCAAAAGCTCGTTCCGCATTCTATCAAGAGCAGGCTCGAAGATACCAAAGCAGAGAAGTACGGGCCAAAGCTTACAATGTTGGCGAATTAGTTCTACGCGCCGAACAAGAAAAGGACAAACTCAAGCCCAAATGGGAGGGTCCCTTCATCATCGACAAAGTCCTGACCGGCGGAGCGTACCGTCTGCGGAACACATCGGATAACCGACTTGAGCCGAACCCATGGAACGCAGCCCGTCTCCGAAGATTCTACGCCTAGCACTGGACTTTGAGTTCGTCTCCTTCCTCCGTCTATATTTTATACTTTAACTGCCTTTTATTTCTCTCCTTCTCCCTCCCTTTTTCTGAAGCCGTTGGAGGCTCGTTTATGCGCATCGTTACTTTACACTTGACGCGTTATACGCGCTCAGTATACCTGGGGGCTTCTTTAACAGAAGCTTATTCATACGGGCTTTATGCCCACCACATGTGTCACACTTCCGCATGTACCTTTTATTCACCATTATATGCATCGATATGACTTAAGTTTTGGCCAAGCTGGGTTGCCTGGCTCCTGTGCTTACCCCTACGTTCCCGATTGTTCCGCTAGGTGGTAAAGGGAGCACCTCTGCGATTGTTACCGCCGGGTCAGCCGGATGTGTACCTCAGACTGGGTGAAGCCGAAAGCTAGCGTTCTTAAGGGAATATTCGGTCGGTGAACTAAAAGACGGTTTCTTACTTATTCATTTATCTGCCCCCAGATGTTTTTCTACTTTTTTTGCAGTCCGCACATGCACTTTAGGGCATGCCTCCCAGAGAAAGGAACCCCTAAGCGGAACTATTCTCCCCGGAAGATGTTTCTTACTAACCATGTAATATAACATAACTAGTTGGGCACTTATGCGATAAAGCACTCATGACCCTCACGCCTGGTCTCCACGCATGCCCGGTCCTTACATAACCGCGAGGGTATTCGGACAAACTCCGACTGTTGGGTCCCGAGGTTGAAGCGAAAAGGTCTCACGACAAACGATCTACAATCCGGCTAGAAGGCATTTTACATGTCATTTTAAATTACATAGTCAAATTGACTGATTGTATTCCTCTTCAATACCATCTAATAGGCTGTCTAGTTTACAGTCCTCTTTGGGAATACTTTATGCCAACTCTACTTGGCCATACACTAAGCTCACAGGGATCTCCTTCCCATCGGGCCCCACCAGTCCGACCTCGGCCATGTGGTTTGGGTCAGCCTTCGTGGTACCGTGTCTTCACCATGGCCTGTGCCTCCTGGCGCCTTTGACGGCAGGCCGATATCTTCCATAGCCGGAAGCGCGCCGTGCTCCTGAAGCCTCTCTACAAGCTCTCCAAGGCCTTGGGTAGGGAGAGATGGATGGCCACAAGGCCTGGGCGATGCCTCTCATCACCTGACGAACTCGTTCGTGCGGTTGCAGCAGCTCGGGAAGTAGGTCACCCGTTGAACCGGGCATTTCCTCTACAGGACGACCTGTGAGCATACCTGCTGACATATTTCTGTTAGTCGACTTCCTCACCGAACTGTTTTTTCAAAAGTTCGCTCCAAGCACTTACTATAAATGCATGACGAAGCTGCCGATTCTCCTTAATCTGAGTCAGAACGGTGAAATTTGGAACATCCTTTAGTTCCTCACCCAGCTGGGTGTTGGCATCTTGGAGATTATTTTTCTCTTGCCTCACCCTTGTAAGCACATTCTCGCCGCCTTTAACCGGGCAAGTAGAGCTGTTGCTTGTCCGGATCTAGTCGGCGCCATCCGCAATATTATTGTCGACTTATACACACGCTGCACTTCACAAACTACTTATCTTTTGAAGTATATATTACGGAGGGGTCTCTGTGTCTCCCCTGGTGGCGGCTAGTCTTGACCTCAAGCTGGGCCTTGCACTCTTCAAGCTCTGGGACAAATGGGTATTCTTTTCCGTAAGATCCTCAGATAACAAATGATCCTTAAATCAGTTCTTCTAACTATTTTAAGTCTCGGGAGACTCTTGGCATATATAAGCATCAAATTTCCTCACCCGTATGTCCTTTACATCTTTGCCATTGGCTCTGGCTAGACCATCTTGAGCGGCACGGAGGTGCGCATCTCCCATATTGAAGGCATTCAATGCCTCTTGGGAGAAACATGCGTCACGAAGAACTGTCCGGCGGCGCCTGTGATTCATGGCACTCTCCACCTCGGAGTTGGTGGCGGACAATCTGTCGGCATCCTCTGTCGAAGGAGCATCCGACGCACGCCTCGTGTTTACCTCCGCTTCCGGACCCGGCGTTGGAGCCTGGCTGGCGGAGGCTCGATTGGCTATCTCTCCAGACACAGTCCGGTGAGCGCTCTTTTTCTGAAAGGAGCACGGCGTTAATATACCTTCCGGAATCAATCCGGGAATATGGTGACCACGCCTTACCGCTGTAACGGCGTTTCAATCCGGACCGCACTTCTTTTTAGCCTGCGTGGCCGTGCTGCCCCTTGTTGGCTAGCCGCCGCGGGCTCGGCCTCCCGCCTCGAAGGCACCCCCTGCGAAACACCATTGGTATACGGTGATAAAAAATAAGCACGGATGGGTCATTATCAAAGTATTGGGGCTTCGGTCTCAGTTACCTGTGAGGCTGGAAGTATTCCGGGGAGATCGGCCGTAATGGCAACCAAGGCATTATCGATGCTTAGTTGGTGAAATACCCCATCAATCAGCTCCACCAATATGTCCGGATCCTCTTGGGAGGCGGATCGAGGAACCGTTCGGATCCTCGGGTTGGAGGCGGGCTGTTTATATCTTTTACAACTGCGCGCAGTTCCTGTGTCGAAATCACAAAATGAGATATCTAACCATGGGAGTACGGATCAGATGTGCAAAAAAGGAAATGTCCGCTTACCCAGCTTCGAGGATTGTTCATAGAAAATCCGTTCAATGGATTGACGCAGAGAAAATCCTCCTCTTCCCCCTTTGTACAACGCGGATAAGATCTTCACCAGATCGGCGACCGATCCCGCCCAGACGGCCGCGGACGGGTGGCATCGTCCTCCCGTTGAAAGCCCACATGGGGTGGCCCCTATACGGGAGCGGCTGCACCCCCCGCATAATGCATGTGGCCATGACACCGATCATGGTCAGTCCGGAATGAGCTAGCAACCTTATTCAGCTCATCAGGTAAAGGACGTCCCTGTCGTTTTCCCTCTGGGGGCTCCGTGGACGCCAACTTAGGCGTTTCTTCAAGGGAGCATTACTGAACTCTGGGAGGCCGATCCGAACGGGATCCGGTAGCGGGGCGTCTTCTATATAAAACCATTCCGAAGGCCAGTCTTCGGACGCCTTCTTCGGGGTTCCGGATAGATATCCGGTCCCGGCGATGCGCCATAGCTCGGCTCCGCCCACTTGATATATTTACCCCTCAAGAGAACGGGGTACGAGGCAGAATAATCTCTTCCACAACGCAAAATGAGCCTCGACGCCCAAGAACAGTTCGCAAAGGGCCACGAAGCCCTGATGCGAGAATGGAAGCAGGCGTAAGGTGGTGCATTTGGAGGGTAGAACTCTAGGAGCCCCGGAGAAAGCAGATGTATTGGAAATCCGAGTCCTCTTATCAGATAAGAGACAAAGCATACCCGCTCTCCTTTGGAAGGATCGGGGACGCTCTCAGCTTGCTTTCCGCCCTTATAGGTGGCGAGTCCGGCTCGAACCGGAACCATGAAGGCTGGGGGAAGAAGTCCCTTGGTTTGGAGCGTCACTAGCTTGCTATGCGGGACTGAGCATCTCTCCCAATCCCCAGGCTGGGAGCTGGGAGCGCGAGAGGAGGAGCCGCGTCGACTGTCCATGATGGAATGGATTTTTTGTCAGAGGCGCTCCGATGAAAGCTTGCGGAGGGGGGATGGTGTGATTCGGATCTAGATCCTCGTCTCTTTTTATAGGCGGCTAATTTGCACAGCTAGGGGGGAAAGTGTAAAAATACCCTGGCTTTTCGCATTCGTTCGACATGTGGAAGATGGCCATTATTGGGCGTGGAAGCCAAGGAGCGCAGCATTTATCAGAAGCCGGACACTATTCGACAAGTATATGGAATTTGGAGAAGAACCCGCCGCAATGCGAAAGACAATCTACGCCGGACTCGTCGTCATTGAAGCCTGGTTCGGGAGCTCTTGAGGAGTCTGGATTAGGGGGTGTCCGGATAGCGAACTATCACCTTTGGCGGACTCTGGACTATGAAGATACAAGATTGAAGACTTCGTCCGTGTCCGGATGGGACTTTCCTTGGCGTGGAAGGCAAGCTTGGCGATACGGATATGTATATCTCCTACCATTGTAACCCGACTACTGTAACCCTAACCCTCTTGATTGCCTATATAAATGGCGGGTTTTAGTCCGTGGGACGAACAACAATCATACTATAGGCTAGCTTCTAGGGTTTAGCCTCTTTGATCTCGCGGTAGATCTACTCTTGTACTACCCATATCATCAATATTAATCAAGCGGGAGTAGGGTTTTACCTCCATCGAGAGGGCCCGAACCTGGGTAAAAACATCGTGTCCCTTGTCTCCTGTTACCATCCGCCTAGACGCACAGTTCGGGACCCCCTACCCGAGATCCGCCGGTTTTGACACCGACACACCCCCTCGTAAAAATTGTGAACAAGCCCACGGCTAAAATTAGCGGAAACGTGGGTTGCCCCAACATGCATTATTATTTATATTTTCTACTCCCTTCTTTCCTAAATATAAGTCTTTTTTATTAGCCACACCTGAGAAAAGAATTTTTTTTATTAGCAGTGAACCCCACATGTCATAGACACAAAAATTGTGGCAAGATTCCCTTAGGCAAGCCAAACTGTGTCTAACAATTTGAGCAACTCAGGTTAGGCAAGTGTGGCAAGTGTGGGAAAAATAATTTGGCAACATAAGACAAACATAGTCACAATCCAAACAACCCCGTAATTTTTTGTGACATGCATGAAAATTTGGTTAGTTAAATTTATAGTCAAAATTTGGCAAGGTGCATCAAATCAACACATGCAAGTATCAAAAGGAAAGTCACGGCATGCATGCATGCGTTGTACTCCCTCCATTTCCAAATATAAGTCTATTTAGAGATTGCAACCATGACTACATATGAAGCGAGAATATGTCTACTCCTACATCTGAAGTAGCCCATTTGAAATGTGTAAAAAGACTTTTATCGAAAAGTGCGGTTCTTTGATGTGTCGCGTCAACTCGTACAAGATCGAGAAATTTTATTACTTACGACACCCTCTCCCTCACGGGACGAGCTCGGTGCCTTAATCGCACACGCCTTTGGCTGCATGATAGGTGGGCCAACCAATTGTTGGGCCCACCTGTTATAGACGCATAAAGGTAGGAAGCGATGAAGTAGAAGCTTTCACTACATGCTATCTCTCCCGCACGAGGTGGAGCGGACATGCAGCAGTGGATTAAATCTTGTAGAAGTAGGAGTAACATCATTGTTCGTCTTCTCGAAGAGGCGAAGAGCCAAGCGCAAACCGAGCGTGGCGATTCTTAACGCTCGCGTGGTGCGGTTCCTTGGAGTACTAGCCAGGATCTTGAATGAGACAAAATTTCTATTGTTTAACAATTAAACACCATTATCCATTGGTTGATACACATTATGAATAGGTCAACGCGCTTAGCAACGTTTCCTCTGGGGTCACCAATGTTTATTTGCTAATTAATAGCATTCCATGCAATGAACTAGCCATTGCAAGTCATTAAAAGCATGCACACCTCTCATCTCTTATTGGTTGATCATTATGTCAAGAAACAAGAAACAAGGTAGAAATTAATGCACCGCGCCTAAGTGTTTTGGGACTATTTGGTTTTCGTAAGATGACTTACACACCTAGACGGAGGGAGTAGTATAGACCTGTAAACCGGAAAGGAATATTTGCCTCTCTAGAGATTTCAACAAGTGACTAGACTACACCGTGTGCAGTACCCCCTCCCTTCCAGTTTATAGGGTTCAAATCTCAAATCTCATGAACCAAGGCATTTTGCGATTGGAGGAATGTCTTGTATCTCGTACTTTACAAAACTACCCTAATTAAACTCATGCATTAATTACGTAGTTCTTTCGCTTTCCTCTCCGCCTTGGTCGCTGTGCACAATATTGAGCACTCCTATATGACTAGTCGCTCTATCTACATGCGGGACATCTCAAAGCATCCGGGCCAGCGTACCATCCACCAAATCACGGCTGAGGTGCTACAATCGAGATTCACTGTCACCACTGGTGTGGCCGTCATGACCAATCATATCACAAAACCCACACCTTTACCAGCAAAGTGGTAAGGTGGCCTCCAAGTTGGACTAGACGAAGCAACCATCATTTCGTTGAACGCTCGTTCAAGCCCTTTCTTCCCTTTCTTGAAGAAAACCTCACTCCTGTGCTACTCGCTTCGCCATTTTTCTTCTCTACCGACGAAGGAAAGGTGGGCGAATCGATTATGCTTCTATATTTTCATTCCAATAATCTTCTTTTTGCGAAGCACCGGCGATTCTCACATCCTATTCTTTTCCCGCTTTTCATTGCGATTGTGGTTTCCTTCGATTGCTTTTTGTTTGTCAGTTCATTGATGGATCCTCGGAGCACTAGGCAAAGAGTTGCCGGCGGACAGCCCACTGGAGACAAAGAATCTCCGTAAAAGCGAGCAATCACCAACGAGTTGACCATGTTGGCGGGCCAACCCATGGAGACGAAGAACTCCAAGAAACAAGCACCGCCAAAGAGTTGAGGACGTTGGCGGATGAACTCCTCAAAGAAAGTTGGAAGAACAACAAGGGCCCCACCATGCCTACCCCAGGAACTCTGATTGCCACCTATGTGAGGCTCAAGACCGAGTTTGAGGAGATAGTCGCCGTTGAGAAGCGATACTTCTCGGCAAGGTGATGGCCCCCATCGAGGACGAGGAGATGGCCCACGGAGGGATGAGATCCACTGGTGAGCTGCACAAGGTAAAAAAATGTCTTATTACCATAGTTGTGGTTTTTGATTATATGCAATATGCTTGAATTGTGATTATTTGAAATTTGATTGATAATATGTTAGGGTTGTGCAGTGCCGGTGGTTGTCCTTGATGATTCCGATGTCGTGGCCCGTCCTGTTGGCATCGCCCCGGAGATCGATTTTGATGCTGCTGTCCATCCTATGGACATCACCCCAGAGATCGATTCTGATGTCGCGGTGAGTCCTGTGGACATCGCCCTAGAAATCGATTCCCATGCCGCTGTCCGTGCTGTGGTCATTGCCCGAGAGATCGATGACAAGAAATAGTTGGTCGCGCTAATCCTTCGTGTGGTAGTTTGCATTGCCCTGTGTTTAATTACTGTAACGATGCGTGTTATCAAACCATCTTAGGGCTAGTGCACCGTATTGTGTGGGCGGATCTTGCTACTTTTGTTTGATAGTGAATCATGCGATGAATCATGAACCCTCTCCGAAAGTTATGGAAGTGTATGTATCCTCACCAGCTTTTGATGTAATATATGGCATGCTTACATGTAATTTTGAACTGTTTATCATATCAGCAGGGCTTGTTTGATGATTCTTGGTGTTAGTAGGCTAGCTATTGTGCGAGCTATAGTACTTGCAAAACACTCACTAAAGAGAAACGTTGGGGCTGATGAGCTCGTGGTACGCTTATACTTATCCCTCGTCGATCGACCAATAGCCCTAGCTCCTAAAATTGTAGGCTTAGCGATCGATCGCATAATAGTCGACATATATTCAGGCCTCATTTGGTTCATAGGGTAGGAAAATCGTAGCAAAAGTGCAGGAAGAACGTGCAACACAAAATCATAGTAGTGCAGAGACGTACACCCTGCTCCAAAATAGATGACCTAGGCGGGCTAGTTTGGCCTAGTGGGTTACAAAGGATATGACGTGGGTACAAGGTGCCGTCCGGTCTTCGCGTGTGGTAGCAGTATGTGCAGGTACAGTAAGTTTTCTTGAAGAAGCGGAATTCAACGAAGTCATGATAGTTCCTTCGTCCCAACAACTTCTGATGGGAAAGGTTGGGCCTGCGACACGACCGGGGTAGACAAGGATAATTTTGTGCATGGCGGTGGACGGGATGAATTGACGTCCCACATGTCGGCGGCCGAAAGTATTCTTCCGATATAGAGGATGAGAAGCGAGTATTAATTGTTTATTTTGATGAAAGCTATTGTCTCCATGTTACTCCTTGACTTTGTCAATGCCTCTCTCTCCTCCACATAAGCGGGGACTACTTGCTATGCATGCAGCGGGCAGTCAAGGCGTCTTGAGGGGCCGAGGGAGGTGAGAGCGGGCTCGAGGCGGTTCGGACTCCAAGCATGGCCCACCTCACATTATCACCAGTATATTTCTTGGAGTCTGGTCTTGGCGGTGGCGATCTCTTCTCCCTCCCCCTGTTTCTCTCTTCTCGCGACGCCACGAAGCGATTAGATTTCGGCTATCGACGGTTTATTCAATTACAGTCCCACATGTCAATGAAATTGCAAGACAACGCGTGTCCCCTCTGGTGAGCGGTGTGCGAGCCGGACTGTCCGGGTTGCGACGCGTACGAGTCGTAAGTGTGCCACCTTTTCCTTTAGAACTTGTGAAGCGTAACATTTTCGCGCGATCGATCGATAGAAATCCAGAACAAAATGACGAGGGTGGTGCTTTCCCGCTCGTTAGGCGGGCTAGTTCGAGTGATATGACGTGCTCTGATGTCAGTCCACTTGCTCCATTTTATGTAAGCAAGAGTTTACACTCTACGCAGGAGGAGTGCGAAACACCGCGGATCTGATTTTGATCGAGGATAACTGCTCCTCGCCAAATAATGGAGGATTGTTAGCGATTATAGCATGATAGTTAGGGCATCTCCAGCGCTGGCCCACAAATTTACACCGGCATTTGTCCGAGGACACTGATGGATGCCATCCGATGCTGCCCGCATACCTTTCGACAACTATATGAACTAACCGGACGAAATTCGTGCAAACAAAGCAAATTTCAAATTGACCGGATGAAATTCATTACATTTCGAGAACTTTTCCTATAAAGCTGGATGAAATTCATTACATATTTCGCTTTAAAACCGCATTTAAAACCTATTGTAAACCTAATCTAAACGATTGCCGGGCCCCGACCACCATGTCCGCCATGAACCCGAGAAAGGTGCCATTGCCTTTGCCTCCTACTTATCCGCCTCAATAACCTCCTCCTCCCGGAGCACAAGATTATGAAGATTTCCGCCTCACGCCGCCATCAAGTGGCTAATCGGCCGCCGATTTTATCCCACCAAGCTTGGCGTCGATCGAGTGGAGGAGCGGTGGCCTTCCTAGGACCAGAGCAGTGGCGACCTACCGTGGTACTACTCTTCTCGCTGCCGGCTGCGCCCGCTCACGCGCCAAGCTTCGCGTGGTCGTGGGCGGCGGAGGGCGGCGGGGAAGGCCGCGATCTCCTTCGTTGCTCCTGCGACAAGACGTCAAGAGAGCTTTTGAGCGCGCCCGAGCGGAGCCGCCAATGTCCCTCGTCGCTCCCGCGACAAGACGTCCAAGAGAGCCGAGCGCCAGGAGGCCATGGTTGAAGTGGTGCCGACAGAAGGAAGGGACCGGAGGAGAATAAGTGTGGGTCTTTGGCTATGGCTGGGAGCTGGGGCTCAAGTTAATATAGCGGGCGAATGGCAATGAGCCGCGGCAGACGGATGGACAACTGGCGCCGGAGTAGGTTCATCGGGCGTGAATGGGGACGCCAGTTGATGACTTAACTGCAGATGCATTTGGAGTTCTTGACATGTGGGCAAACGGGCATTTGGCCCGCATGTCGATGACACACCAATTGCACCTGCAGTTAAGTCCGGTGAATGCGGCATTGACATTACGGAGAGACGGTGACCGTTTTAGGCGGGACGCGCGCGCTAGCAATGGAAGGGGTTTTGGTGTGCAGTGGCACTAAGATCGGTCACTCACGATAGTACATACTCCATACCATACTACCATAGTACCCTCTCTAGCTTAGGCTGTTTTATAGATTGTCGTTGTGATGGACGATATACATGAGCAAGGCGATGCGAGTATGACCGTTGGTGTTGAGCGGTGAATACATGCTCGGCGTCACAGAGCCTCCATCAAACGCGTCTAAACAAGAATGTCGCAACGCCGGGGCGCGCAGGTGATGGGCTCGCCGTTTGCGTTGCGCCATGAGCAGGACTTTGATTTAGAGGGCGACGTGCATGCATTAACATGCTTTGGCAGCATGAGTGTGAGTGTCTGACGCGAAGTATTTCATTTTCATTTGGTCGACGAGTGCGTTGCGGCGATGAGTCCGTGGTTTGATTCCCCACATACGCATAATTTTGGTTTTACAAGATTTCTTTCTCCATTCACAGGTAGGCCCGCGTAGATAGATAAAGAACACAAGGCGATGAGGCGCATGCGGACTGTTTGACTGGTCAACCATACAAATCACGAAAGCTATACGCTGAGCCAAAGGATCAGATAATCACCATATCTCGTATACAATGATCAAAGTGAGCTATCAAGACAAGTTCGATGACCGCCAATGCATTTTACTCGGTAATAAATGACCAGGATTGAAGGGAATCCTAATTTGCTTCGTCTTACGTCCTTGAGCTCTTGAAAAACCAATGCACTATACGGTTGTCCGCCACTCCACCCAGAGCTCTCACCAAGCGTCGTTCATGCCACCGCGCCGCACACTAACCGGTAAGGCAGCGATGGCATCCCGCCGCCGAAGTTCCTCGCCGCCCGAACGGACACAAAATGGTAGGGAAGCGATGGCATCCCGTGCGGCCGAGTTCATCGCCGCTCGCGACCTCACAACTATGTGGGAGGAATTTGAAGATGCCAAGGCCGAATGGGCGGTAGAGCAAGAGGCGGCCAAAGCCACACAGAGACGGCGTCTGGCCAGCATGTGAGAAGTAGTAGTACTAGTAGTTAATGTGTGTGTCTGTGTCTGAGTATGAGCATGTAACAGTACTACTAGTTACTACTGTAGTTTTTAGAGCAAATTACCAGTACATTAGCCTAGACTAAATGGAAACATTCCTATCCTATGCATCAAATGGCATCTCTTTCTCTATAGGAATTGAGATGCATGTCATCTCACTTCCTATGATTTTCATATTCCTATCCTATGAGCGAAAGGAGGCCTCTGCTCGAGTAAATCTGTAGCTAGCAAGATCTTTGTTGGTACGATAGTTTTCTTCAAGAAGCGGAATTCAACGAAGTCATGATGGTTCCTTCGTCCGAGCAACTTCAAAGTGGGAAGTGGGCCTGTGATTTGACGGCTCATTAGTCATTATTCTTGTGGGCGTGACGACACAGGTGACTCTCCCTTGGAGTTCTGCGTGCATGGCAAGTGGACCAGGATGGTCGGCGTCCCACATGTTGGCGACGAGTATTCTTTCCGATATCGAGGAGCAAGGAAACCGCGTGGTATAGTATCGATGCTGATTGGTTACGCAAAAAATAGTATCACCGCCGATTTATAATTATTTTTATTTACGATGAATGCTAGCGTTTCAACTCTTACGACGAAGGGTGCCAAACACGACGCGTCTTTGGATGTCCCACACGCCAACAAAGGAGTGGGACATGAACAGCGTGGTAGAGCCCAAATAAAAAAAACAGTGTGGTACAGTGTCTCACTTCTTCCACTTACGGGTCGGAGACCACACGTAGTAGTACTTAGTGGTATGAATGATACAAAGTGTGACACGAGAGAAAGACACGTCTAGTTGGAAGGTCTCGGGGCATACACGTAAACAAATATAAAAGTTAATATGTGCCTCCAACTAATATAGTAGTAGTAGAGTACTTAGCCACGTGCTCCATAACATCACGTGCATTGCACGTACAACATTTAGTGGTAGTACGTAGTAAGAGACAAATGCCGTAAGAGTTCCCTTCTCGACCTACACTTTTGGGTGTTTGGTAGAGTGTATGGAGGGTGCATGAGTCCACACTAGTTTAGCACAAATACACTAGAAGCATGCATGAAGAGAGCATGCATGAAGAGGGGTGTTGAGTTGAGCATGCATGAAGAGGGAACAACTATCTTTGAGACGAGCATAACCAAACACACCTGTATGCCACGCATGTTCATACCATTTGTGCCTTTCTACTTCACTTCTGCGCTACATTACTCAGGTTCGTGACGTCCACTCCACGGGTACATGTCCGTCTCGTAGTTCCAGTCCCACGTGTTCTTCATATAGATGGAACGATCGTTGCATAACACATGCACCTTGATGCTAGATGTCTCGTGTTGGCAAAAGGATGAACAAAGCTCACGTAAAAAAAAAAATAGAGTGGAAGAACAATAGATTCGAGACGTGAGAAGGAGCAAGGAACCTCGTGGTGGAGCTTACGCACTCATAATATTTAATATTATTCAGCGATATAAAATTAACCAATCATCTCCACAAAGGACTGGAAGAGTACGAAACACGGCAGCCCAGTGTAGTTACATCATACTAGTACATGGCTAAACCACGCTATCACCATATTTCTTGGCTTCCGTGCGACACCTATCGCTAGTAATCCAGCAGCCTGTATCGCTTCTCCCTCCTCGTCTCTATCAAAGTGCGGCAGGGTGGCGTTTCTGCTGTCTATTGAGGTCGGTTAACTATCACATGTTAGCGACATGCCAAGAGAATTCTAAAAAAGATTCCTTTCACGTTCCGTTTTCAAAAAGAAAAAATCCTTTCACGTCACGAATTTGCATGTATGCTTTGAGCAACTTGCATGTCCTATCTGCTCCTGTTAGCTAGAGGTTAGACTAACTCATGACTAACCTCTGAACTAGCTGTAGCCAATAAAGAGGTGTTTGGGTGACAGGGTTAGATTGACAATAAA